>CAUYPK010156451.1:0-137755 GCA_963574355.1 Loris lydekkerianus
TATTTTTGTGCCAGTACCATGCTGTCTTGACCACTATGGCTTTGTAGTACAGACTAAAATCTGGTATGCTGATGCCCCCAGCTTTATTTTTATTACTAAGAACTGCCTTAGCTATATGGGTTTTATTCTGGTTCCATACAAAATGCAGAATCATTTTTTCCAAATCTTGAAAGTACAATGTTGTTATTTTGATAGGAATGGCATTGAATAGGTAGATTGCTTTGGGAAGCATCCATCCATCCATCCATCCATCCATCCATCTTTACGTCCATCCATCCATCCATCTATCCATCCATCCATCTTTACATCCATCCGTCCATCTATCTATCTGTCCATCCATCCATCCATCCATTCATCCATCCATCCATCCATTCATCCATCCATCCATCTTTACATGCATCCATTCATCCATCTATCCATCCATCCATCTTTACATCCATCCTTCCATCCATCTTTACATCCATTCGTCCATCCATCTATCTGTTCGTCCGTCCATCCATCCATCCATCCATCCATCCATCCATCCTCCATTTTGGCAAATGTTTACTAAGCCTAGCTAGTTCTGTACTAGTGTCTGGGGATAAAAAGTCAAATAAGATAGGACTTCAGTCCTTAAGGAACCTACTGTGGTACTGAATGTTTTCCTAAATTTTAAGTCAAGCTCTTACTTGACACATACCTATTTTTATTTTGTTTTGGATAGCTTCTCTTGAAACAGAGCAAGGCATGAGACTATTGTGACATTTTCACTTGTTTTCATAAACCCAAGCTCTAGAGTTGGGTTTCAGTTTTTGCATAAGTTTAAGCTGAGTGCAACTGTTTGTATTACTAAACAGAGAAAAGGGGGCGAGATGACAATCCAGAACAAAAGGTCAAGTCTCAAGGCTGTAAAAATGAATTATGTTAAGGTATTTATTAGAATTCTTAAAAGGTATTTTTTAAGCCTCCTAGGGTATAATATTCAAAATTGCTTTTGGAACCTTGGGTAAGTTTAAACATCAAACCCCTTCTAAATATATTATACTGGAAGGCCAGTTGAGAAACAGAGAGTGCCATCTTTCAAATAAGCACAGGGACAGGCCATTAAGATTCGTGATTAAGATCACAGGGTTGATCTGACAAATTGGATTTGGATCTCCATTTTCCCATTCTCTATCTGTGTGACTCTGGGCTCTCTGAGTCTCAGTTTCCCTCTCTATAAATGGGAATATTGTACTCCAGAAAATTGTTATAAGGATGAAGTAAGATCAAAGGTCTTGCAAGAGTGCACAGCAGAGGCCTGGCAGGGAAGAGGTGCTTTGTAAAATTCAGCTATTTTCATTATTATTAGAGGCAAAGAGATTGGACAGTTAACAGAAAAAAAGAAAAACTGAATACTGGCAATTGGAAGATTTCAGGGGAAATAAGATACGTGGTGTCTTTTGGTATTAGACAACTAATAATCTCCTGAGAAATATTAATGCTTCTCACACAGCCCTTATTTAAATCTTTGCTATGATGCTGATTTTTACCAGGCTGTGTTTTGCAGTTCAGGAGTTGCTGGGAATGTTTGTCTGTGTCTGTGAGTGATGAGAACGAGTGTGAAGCTTATAAATCAGCTGTATGATAGATTATCAGCTAATGCGTTTCAGCATCTTTTCTGCAGGCTACTGAATGAACACCGAAATTAATTTCAACAAATTAAAAAGGCAAATTGGTAATTGTATATGACAGGATTTTTTTTTTTAAAGGGCTGATCAGTGAGTTGAATTTTATGTAACACTGGAGGCAAAGAGTTCAGTGTAGTGGGAATTATTTTCACAAATGGGTCATTTTCTTAAAAAAAAAAAAAAAAGGAAGAAAGAAGGGGGAACGTTTCTCTGGGTGTTTTTGTTCCATGGATGGTAGTTTTAAATACTGTTTATGGAGGCCTTGATCCTTTTTAAACTTAAGGAGTCCCGTTGGCCTCTATGGCAATAAATTGTGCTCTATATAGGGGCAGAGGGACATTTAATTTATGTGCCCAACCTCTTTCCCCAATCCGGCTGGCTGCTTCCTGAGATGGCGCTCCTGATTGATGGGTCTTCTGGCATTTTTGCTGCTGGGGTATCTTTTGATGTTTCTCCCGCCGGGCTGGAGGTCTGCCCCCGGGAGGTGTTAATGGGCTTCCTGGCGGGGCTTTATTTGTGCAGGGTGCCTGCTGGAGGGGCTGGGGGCTCTTGGAGCTCTTTGTTCTCAGGCCTTTGATTCCCTTGCCCCTCTAGGGTTTGGAATCCACTGCCGGAGTTGCTTTTATTCCTGCCCCCAGATTCCTGTTTGTTTAGCTTCTGGGGGTTCCCAGAACCCTGGTGGGTATTGGTGATGGGTGATCCGGCCCAGCCAGGGAATATGCTGGAAAGGGAGTTCTGAGACTCCTCCAGGCAGGGGATGGGGGCGGGAGGGGGGATCAACAGTGGCAAACAAAGAGCAGGGATCTTGAGCAAAATGGCCAAGCCTCCGGGAGACACGCCCTGCCCTCTTTTCTGACCCAGTTGGTGAGGCCTCCGTCTGTTCCTCCCTGGGTCATTAGTGGCCTGGCTGCCTCCAGTCTCTCCCCTCCCAAATTCCATGCCCCTCAGCACCAGGGCACTGCTCTTTCTAAAATGACTTTCTCCTTCCGATTCTCTCAGGGTGGGAGGGGCTGAACTGTGCCCCCCACAAATTCCTATGCCGAAGCCCTAACCCCAGTCCCTCAGAATGCCACTGTGGAGACGGGGCCTTCCTTTAAAGAGGCAGTAAGGTTAAATGAGGTCATTAGAGTGGGTCCTAAGCCAATCTGACCAATACCCTTATGAAAAGAAGAGATTAGGACACGTGAGAACACAACCAGAAGCCTCAGGAGAAACCAGACTCCTTATCTTCTAGCTTCCTCGAGAAAACTACTTTGTTGTGTGTGCCACCCAGTCAGTCTGTGGAGCAAACTAATCCACTGGCTACCCTGGGCCAATGAATTCCTAACCCTGTGGAATGTCACAGGAAATCCTTTGTCTTCTCTGGCTGCTGTCTACCTTTCTGACCTTGGGCAGAAATCTCCATCTTTGCTTGATGAACCACAGATCCTTTAAGTCAAGGCCACCTACTCTGAGGCCCTCTGAGACCCTCCTGACCTGTGTCTTTCCCCCTCTTCTCCCCAGAGGCTTAGGTCTCCCTCTGAATAACTTCTGAGAACCTTGAGGGTGGGGATTTTGTTGATCTTTGCTCCCTAGCACCTAGCTCTGAGCCTGGTAGTTAATCAGTGTTTATTGAATCAGTTAAGACTTAACTTCTATTGTTTTATTTCCTTAGGAAGCCACCCCCTCAACTTTGTGCTATGTTAGAAGAGAGACAAACTTTGATTTTCCAAGGGTTGTTAATAGCTCCACATAGCTATGCCCCAGAGGTCAAGGCTCTGACAGTGATGACACCAGTATTTTAGTATTTACTGTGCACATTCTATATGCCAAAGAAGCACATGCCTCATGTAATCATTATAATACCTTTTCAGATAAAAATATGTTCAGATAAACTTGAGTCAGCTGTCTCTGGGAGATGGCACAGCCCTAGCTGTGAGCAAGATGTGAAAGCTACAGGCATCTTTGTCTCCAGATCCTTTCTGGCAGACCTTGACGCTCCAAACTAGATTTTTCTAAAGAGGCCCAATCCCATACAGAGTCAAATTTCAGTGACACTGGTGATAAAATGAAACCCTCTTTAACTTTTTATTTGAAAATGTAGGAAGAAAATGCTTTCGGGAACAACTTTGTTCTCTAGAATCATGATGAATTCTCTGGCCCCCTGCCACTCAAGGGCTGGGTAGCCAGCAGCCATCACCTGTCACTCTTTGTATGTAGAAAATGAAATCCTAGGAAGTTTTTCAAGACTTTGTCAGGCCACCAGAAGAGTTAGTGAGTATACCAGACTCTGTGCTACTTTTCCTTTGGCGTTCAGATAGAGAGAATTTTAAATTCACTCCTTGCTCTAGATACCAATCAAGGCTTTTTAGTTATTCTTGACTTTGAAACCCTGGGAAAGGAGAGGGATGATTTGGCCATTTTTCATCTCATGCACCTGATGGTATCTCCTCCTGTGCCGGTGTCCCCAGGAATGACTTTGTAATTCTTTCTGAATTGGGCCATTCCATTGAGTCTATTAAGGGGGACCAGACCTTTTGGAAGGCAGGGGAGAAGAGTAAAGAAAGATAGAAGTGGAGTAAATGCACCGCTGGGCTTGTGGGGGGGGTCTCAGTCCAGTGCAAAGAGAGCCACCCCATGTTAAGAAGAGCTGTGCCCACAGCATTTCAGCTGTATTCTCATTTCACCTGAGTGCTCAGACCCCCTGGAGGAAATGAAATTCAAATAGAAATAAGAAAGTCTCTGCTTGAATTTCCCTGAGTCTGGGGAAGGAGAGAAGGGTAAACTGAGCCCTGGAGACCAGACTCACCAAGAGTGGGATGCACGGACCCTTCCCTGGAGAGGTTGCTAAGCCTGGCCTCTGTTGTTGGGAGTTGATCGGATTTCTTCCTTGGTTCAGGTGAACTGGTTGTGTGGAAGGGAGACACTGTATTCCAACCTGTGAGATCTGGCTTTGTTCAGTCCAGGCATTTACTTTGAGAGCCTGGGCAAGTGGCTTGGCTGTCTGGGTTAATTTATAGGGCTATGTGTAGTTTAAATGAGATAATGTATGTAAAGTATGTAGCATGGTTCTTGGCACAGAGTTTTATCTGTACAGCTGTTTTAACAGAAAGAACTCAAATAATAGTGACTTAAACAGGATGAGTTTATTTCTCTCTGATGTGTGGACAGGGTAGGCAGGTTGGTTCTGGAGGTCCCACAATGATCGGGGACACTCCCTCTTCTGCCTTGTTGCTTTGCCATCCTCAGTATGTAGCTTCTATCTCACGGTGTAAGATGCCTGCTTCTGTTCCTGCCATTGTTTCTATATTCCAGCTAGTAAGGGAGCAAGTTGATGTGGAGGGTATCTTTCTTCCCCTTAAGAGCATGGTCTGATAGTTGCCCACATCACCATCTCATCTCATTGGCCAGGCCATAGTCAGATGACTACATTATTCACAAATGAGTCTGGGAAATTTTAGGCTTAGGTGGTTGCCCAACTAAAAAACACTATTACTGTATAAAAAGGAGAGATCGGATACTGGGGACAACTGACAATATCTATCCAAGAGTTAAGTGATTCAATAAATGCTAGTTATCATCACCATCATCATCATCATCACCATGTCATCATTTCTGGTCTTACTCTATAAATTCCTCCATGCCCTCACTTCCTACCTGACCCCTCATTTTCCATGTTAGCAAGTGCTTTGTTCTATTGTATTATTTGCGCATGTTCATGTCCTGGGAGGGCCTGGTAATGTAACTGCAGGGCTGCAATGTCACGTGTGATGGAAAGGGACCTTAAAGCTGGTGAGGACATTGACAATTCAGGAATAGGGGAGATGAAAACATAAAAGTGGGCAGCGCCTGTGGCTCAAAGGAGTAGGGCGCTGGCCCCATATGCCAGAGGTGGTGGGTTCAAACCCAGCCTCAGCCAAAAAACAACAACAACAACAAAAAAAAAAATACTGCAAGCCAGGCACAGTGGCTCACTCCTGTCATCCCAGGACTCTGCGAGGCTATGGAAGGAGGATCACTTGACCTCAGGAGTTTGAGACCAGCCTGAGCAAGAGCAAGACCCCATTGCTACTAAAAGTAGAAAAACTAGCTGGGCATTGTGTTAGGCATCTGTAGTCCCAGCTACTCTGGAGACTGAGGTAGGAGGATCACATGAATCCAGGAATTAGAGGTTGCTGTGAGCTAGGCTGATACCACTGCACTCTAACCTGGGCAACAGAGTGAGAGTCTCTGCCCCCATCCCCCCAGGAAAAAAACAGCAGGAAAAGTTGAGGAAAGGAAGGGAAAAGATTTAATCACCTTTAGACAGAGATGTAGGTTAAGTGTTTGTTTTGTTTTATCCTTCCTGTTTCTGAGCTTCAAATGGAGATGCCTTGGGTCCCCAGGGAGTTCTTCTCAAAGCTTCAGTCTGGATATGTAGCCTCTGACTCAACTTTGGGGTTTCCAAAACAGGATATGTTTAAAATCTCAGGCCCCCAAAAGCTGTGGGAGAGAAATTTCTCTTGGGTCAGAAGCACTTTGAATATATGAAGGGATTCGTGGCATAGGCCCCGATTCACGATTTAGATGCTCTGTGAGAGTTTTTCAGCATAGAGACCGTGCGTTGAAATTTCTCATGGATTTAGGGCTCATTAAGGTGTTGCGGAAGCCAGATGCCACTGGGGGTGTAAATCCCAGGGGGGCTAATTTAATGGAGCTGCAGCTAACCTTCGTGTTTTCCATCAGCCACATTTACCTTCATCATCTGTCTCCTCTCTTCTCCCTTCTAAAATACTGTATAACAAAGTGACATTTTCTTTCAGGGAGAATTGCTCAAAGATTATGGCCTTCCCTCTTTCTACGGTGGTGCTTGTCTTTAAAGATTAGGTGACTTGGAGACAAGGCTAGAAAATTCCCCAAGGAAACATTGAAGTCAATGTTGATTTTTTTCTCTCCCTTTTCCCTTTTATTCCCAAGTCCCTGTGGATTCTCCCTGAGAAATCTCTTGGGATTTCTCTCTCCTTTGTTTTTTCTTTTCTGTTTTAGTGCAGTCACATAACCTTCTTGCTAGGACTGGTGCAGTAGTCTTATGGCCTCCCTGCTTCCTGCCTCTTCTCCATCCCATGTATATCCTTTAAGGCCTGGTCTGGTCCACTCACTGTCATGGTTACAAATAGTCCCTTCCTCCCATTACTCCCTCTGTCCACCTTCTTTGGCAGAGGGTCCAGGGCCAGGCTACTTCTGTGGTTGTTTGCTAACATAGGAATAACAGGCAGAATAGCTGGCATTGTCGTAGGCACCTGGGGATGGACTCATTAATTTTCTCTGAATCTGAAAATACAACCAGGTGAAATCTATTAGATAGGGATGATTCCTAAAATGCAGAACACTTTTCAAGTCTTATTTTGATGGTGGTGTGTTTCCCTGCTACCCCTTCCCCCAACCTGGACTTGACAACTAGAAAATGAATAGATAAATAAATGAGTGGGAGGGTTATTGGCGTCATACAGATTCTTCTTAACACATTTTCTTCCAGATCTCCCGGAAGACACTTAAGTTGTGGTTTGTGGATCATGATCACTTGCTGGGGAGAATGGGAAGGAGCCTGTGGCAGGTGCCAGTCAATAAGCAATGAAAAGCAAGCACTTTGAAACAGACTTTGGGTCAATAGATGTTCAGGGAGAGTTGAATGCAGCTTTTCTGGAATAAGTGTTTTTGGCTGAAGCTCTCATCCTGTTTGGAAAGTCCCCATTGGATTGGGCGAAGGCTGGCAAGTCTGGAGGTGTTTATTTTAAAACGAAACAAAAATGTATCTCCACCCCTAAATCCTCTCAATGAGATTAGAGTTACCCATAATGAAAGGGTGGACTTGGGTTAGTAGGGGTGCTTTTTTTTTTTTTTTTTTTTTTTAATAGAGAAAACGAAAATGTGGCAGTGTGGTTTTTGTAAGCTTTTGGCAAGGTTCCTGCTGAAGTAACTGAGCTCTTGTTTTGGCATTATTAATGCAATAGTGATATAAAGTTTTAAGGATCAAGCAATGCATTTAGCAAACCAACTTACTAAATATTTCTGGAATGAATTAGGTTTCTCGGTTCAGAGTGTCACTTTTACTGAGGAAGCAGGGTGACAGGATGAATGAGGAGAGGACGCTTTCTCTCCTTCCCGTTTCCTTCGATAGTATGGTATGAGCCACCAGCGAAAACCTTGACCCTGAAACAGCCTGTGGTTTCCTTCACAATCCTCATGATTTAGCTTCTTCCTCCTTTCCTCAGAGCCAGGGAAATCGAGCTAGAATAATTTTCCAACAGTGTTTTTCCAAGTTGTGGTTAGTTACTTGCCACTTACGCTTCCTATGTAGTGATTTCCATTTCACGGAGCTTTCTGCTTAGTGACTTTTATTTTACTATTTATTATTATTGTTTTTGGAGACAGAGTCTCACTTTGTTGCCCTGTGTAGAGTGATGTGGCGTCCGAGCTCACAGCAACCTCAAACTCGTGCGCTCAAGTGATTCTCTTGCCTCAGCCTCCTGAGTAGCTGACTACAGGTGCCTGCCTTAACGTCTGACTATTTTTATAGACAGGGTCTAGCTCTTATTCAGGCTAGTCTTGAACTCCTGAGCTCAGTCGATCCACTCACCTCAGCCTCCCCGAGTGCTGGAATTACAGGCCTTGCTTAGTGACTTTTAAATTCATTTTTATCACATTGCAAAATATGTCAGACATATTAGCTGGAGGCTGCCAGGAGGGTGGATTTCACTGATTCCACTGAGAGGTGGGAGAAGCCACTGTCCCTTAGTGCTCCCTCCTGGGAAGGAAGGATTCCACCCGTTGGGCACTGCTTGGCTTCTGGCCCCAGAGCTCTGCTGATCTCCAATCTGCCCAACTGAATGAATGTGCAGAGACTGATTTCTCAGGAGCTTTTGTTTCGATTATTTTCATTTGCATACTGATTTATTAAGCACCAGCATGTGAGGGTTAAAATCTTGTTATTTTATTCTATTAAGGGGCTCCATTAGTCCTTCAGAGAAACCAAGTTTCTGATGAGCTGTACCACCCCATCTTCATTAGGCAATTTAAAATGGGAATTATACATTTTTTAAAAAGCAGCTAATTATAGTAAACCGTGACACATTTGCATTTCTGTAAAACCCCTGTGGCAAAGATTCTGGAGAGACATCATTTGGAGTTGTAAAATCACTCCTGGTGGGAGCTATTTCTTTATGTTGTAGGAAAACTTGTGAATGTGGAAAGATTATATTTATACCTTCTGATCCTCTTCCCAAAGGCCTCACTCACCTGCCCTTTGGAGTCTGTGCTGTGGGCTAAGGAACAGGGGCTCTGTCCTTGACAATCTCCTGCAATCAGAGCAGAAGGGGAGTAAGATGGCAGAGAATTCTGAGGACACAGATGGCGGCTTGTCTTTGAGACCCTCCAGCAGAGTGTCCTTCTTAGTGCCCACGGACCACCATGCCCTGGGTCTTGATCGTGAACCATTTCAGAGTAATCCATTTGTTACGGATGAAGAGGGTCTGGACACTGTCACTGTCCAGCCAATATGCAGAGACAGGGATGGGGCCCAAACAAGCTTCATTTTCAGAAGATCGGTGATTCCGGAGAACAGTCAGACTAAGCTGTCCATTTTGTTCTGCCTCAGTTACAATTCTAACTTTTATAATGGAAATACCAGGAAACAAACCTAGAAAATTTTAGCTTTATCTGAAACAAGAAGTAGTCTTCACCCTGACAGTGCAAAATGTTTTAATAAAATAAGGGTAAATTTCACTTTAACAAAATATCTAAGAGAATTATCAAAGAAAACATCATGTTATCAAAGTAACCTTTACTCTACTAGTGTCACAACACCTATTGTCTATGTGTGACTCCTCAGATTCTCCCAAGACAAACATCCTCATAATCCTGGTAAAATCTTAACTAGATAACGGGTGGGGTAGGGTGGGGTGGGGGATGGGAAGGAGTGTGAGCTGAGCAGAGAGGTCAGCTGTCTGCTCCTGCTTAGCTTCTCAGACTCCATCTTGTAGGCTGCTTTTCTGGTTTCATAGTGTTATGCCTGGGAGTTTAAATCTGTGTATCTCCCTCCCCACACACTTTTTTTTGAGACAGAGTCTCATTCTGTGCCCTGGGTAGAGTGCCATGGAGTCCTAGCTCACAGCAACCTCAAACTCTTGGGTTTGAAATGTAAATAAATAAATAAAGGTTAAAAAAAAACAAACAAAAAACCTCTTGGGCTCAGGCAATCCTCTTGCCTCAGCCTCCCAAGGAACTGGGACTACAGGCGCCTGCTACTAATGCCTGGCTAGTTTTTCTGTTTTTAGTAGAGATGGGGTTTCGCTTTTGCTCAGGCTGGTCTTGAACTCCCGAGCTCCCAATCCTAGCGCACCTTGGCCTCCCTGAGGTCTAGGAGTACAGGCGTGAGCCACTGCACACCCACCCTAAAATCCCTGCATCTCAATGACATCCACCTGTCTGCAGACCTCAGGGCCCGATCTCACAGGGACTCTCTTTGACCATGCGGCATTTCAGAAACAGAACCCTTACATCATGGAATGGAGGCATTTGAAAATAATTCCTCCTCTCCCATTGTCAAGGTGGCTCAGTGTCTACTAAATTGAATGCACATGGTACACGGAGTAGCCGGGGAAGGCTGGGAGGATAGGTAAATAAACTGCTGTGTGTGTCTGCGATGACATTCATTTAGCCAGAGGTTGCTCTGAGTTATAAACCAGGACACTATTTCCTAAGTACTACTGTGTATTCGTTATGGTGCTGTAGAAAATTTAATTTATTCATATGTTTATACAGAGACATGTGAAAGAGATCGTAGCCCTGGACTCACCGTTAATCATAAGCAGATTCATTCTAGAGTCCTGTGTACAGTTTGGTGATGAAGGACAGTTCTTTTATTATATTAATCTTCCTTTATGACATCTATTAGTTCGGGCAGGTCAGACGCACACAGAGGGGCTGTGCGTTAGAAACGGGGGCGAGGCTGTGATTGGATAAAGCATGTCCATTAGCTTGTGTTTTTCTGTACATTATGCAGACAGTGAAGCTGCTGGCCAGGGCATGCAGAGGATGAAGTGAGGAAACCACCTTATGGACCAGAGTCCAAGAAGGCTGAGAAATGACGCCTTGGAGCTCATGAGAAACAGGATTTTCTCGCACCCTTTGGGAGCAGACTATGACTGCTAAGCCCATAGACACAGTCGTAGCTTATGAGACACAAGCTCCCCAGCTGTCCCTATCAGCCCATGACACCACGTCTCACTTTCTCCCTTTGAGTCCAGATTTTGGATCATGACAGAACGGTGCTGAGCTTATCTCTGCCTGTTATTCCATCCACCTGCCTTGCTTTCCTCTTCTATAAAGTAGATCTACCAGCAACAACCTCGTAGGGCTTTCCAGAGCATACTTATAAGGAACTTGTCCCAGTGGTAGGCACCTGGAAGTGGTGATTACCGTGGTGCTGGTGTGTTTATGTCCTACCTCCCCTGCTGGCAGTGTGTTCCTTGGAAAGAGCTTTCCCGTCTGGCTCGCCTTTGTGCCCTCCATGCCCCCTTCTCTGTGCCTGAGACATGTTTGATGGCCAGTGGTAGCCAGGTAGCCCTGGAGCCTGTCACTTCACATCCTCCATCTCTGGAAAATTCAGTCTGAGTCAGAGACAGCAGCAATTACAGCTCTAACTCCATGGGGGAGCATTCGAGAAGCCTATGGGGAGACAAGTCCTTCCCTGTCAGGTGTGGGCACGCCGTGGCTGCTCTGCAGTTCCGTGCCGTAGTGTATGCAGGTGTGGGGAACAAAAAGGAGTAGTCACTGAGAAAAGGCCAGCGCAGGGCTTCCATTGTCGTGTCACTTTGGAATGAGGTGGAAAATGAAAAGCCCAAGTAACAGGTGTCACTTCTCCATCGACTTGGGAAGCTGCCATATTGGATTGGGATGTGGCTCTAAGCTAAGGTGATGGGCTGGGGCTGCCCATGGACAGAGCCAAGCAGGCCAGTGCCCAGCATTGGATTTGCACTATCTGAGATACCCAACATGCAGCTTTCCACCCCCTTAGGGAGTCACGAGGCTGGGCACTCAGCTGGCTGGGCTCTGAGGTCCAGGACCTGGATTGGATCTCTACCCCTCCCTCTAGCAGAGGGATCACAGGCAAGTTACTTAGCTTCACTAATACACACTGCTCCCAAAACATTGTAAGTGAGTTTCATGCCCTGCCTGGTCCCTGAGATTTCAAGTTGGCTGTTCACCAGAATTTTTTTTGAATGTTTTTAATGCCTTTTTAAATTTGGAATAGGTTTAGATTTAGAGAAAGGTCATGATGACAATACAGTTTGCACGTACCCCGTGCCCACTTCCCCCTGTTGCGAGCATCTTACATTATTAATGTGGCACCTTAGTCATGAGTAATGAACCTATGGTGACGCTTACTATTAATGGAAGTTTGTTTATTTACCTTTCCTCCTCCCGAATCCCATCCAGGACACCACATCACATTTAAAGCTTGGGTCTTCTGAGGCCTGTGGGTGGGGCAGTTTCCCAGATAGTCCTTGTTCTTGGTCGTCTTCACAGCTGGGAGGAGTATCAGCCAGGTGTTTTGTGGGATGTCTCTCAATTGGGATATGTCTCGTGTTTTTCTTGGGAATTGACTGCGGTTTTGGAGTTGGGGAGGAAGACCAAAGAGGGACGTATGGAGGGCACTGTTCTTGTCACACTGGACTGAGGCATGTGCTCTCAGCATGAATTGTCACTGATGACATTGACTTTGATGCCTTGGCTGAGGAGTGTTTGTTGAGTTTCCCTATTGTAAAGTTGCCCTTTCCCTTCTTTCTAGGTTGTATTCTTTTTATTTTTATTTTTCCTTTTCTGAAGTCATATACACATAGATTATGAATACCTATGTTGTATTCTTTGGGAGGAAGTCATTATATGTAGCCAACCCTTAAGGAGTATGATCAAGAGCAGTTTTGTTATTGTTGTTGTTTGTTTTGAGGCAGAGTCTCACTATGTCACCCTTGGTAGAGTGTCCTGACGTCATAGCTCACATCAACCTCAAACTCTTAGGCTTAAGCGATTCTCTTGCCTCAGCCTCTAAGTAGCTGGGACTACAGGCACCCACTGCAGCGCCTGGCTATTTTTTTTTTTTTTGTTGTTGTTGTTGTTGTTGTTGTTGTGGTTGTCATTGCTGTTCAGCTGGCCCCGGGCTGGGTTCGAACCCCCCAGCCTGGCTGTATGTGGCCAGCGCCCTACCTACTGAACTACAGGTGCTACCAAGAGAAGTTTTAAAAAATTTTACCTAATGGCTGGGCACGGTGGCTCACACCTATAATCCTAGCACTCTAGGAGGCTGAGGCAGGAGGATTGCTTGAGCTCAGGAATTCAAGACCAGCCTGAGCAAGCTCCAGACCCCGTCTTTAAAAATAGCTGGGCATTGTGGCCGATGCCTGTTGTCCCAGCTACTCAGGAGGCTGAGGCAAGAGGATCACTTGTCCCCAAGAGTTTGAGGTTGCTGTGAAGTAAAACACCATGACATTCAACTCCAGAGTCACTGAGACACTGTCTCAAAAAAAAAAAAAGAAAAAAAAAAGATAAAAATTTTACCTACACCTTTATTCAACACTTTCTACATCCCACATTCTATTAAAATCCACCATGTTTTTTTCCACCACTAGATTGTAATCTCCTTTGTGGAAAGAATTGTGTAAACAATATGTAGGTTAATTGGTCAAATTACTTGACATTTGGAATCAGCTCCCCCAATTTCCAAAGCATACCCTGATTCAATATTGCAACACCCTAAAACATTTATTATCCATATTTTTAAGAAGTCTTGGTTTTTGAGTAATTGAGACCTGTGAAAGTCAAGTGATAACAACAATGGAAGCGTTTTTTGTATGTCAGACACGGTTGTGCACTTAACATGTGCCAACTCATTTAACCCACATGGCAACCCAATAAAGCAGCTACTTTTGTTATCTTCATTGTACAGATGAAGACACTGAGGCAGAGAGAATTATAGCAAACAGAGGAGTGCTGCCCTGGGTTACACAGCTACCAAATTGCAGAGCTGGGCAATAGAATTTTGAAAGCAAAAAGTTATCTGTATATCTGCTAACTGCTCTTCCCTGTACCCACAAGTAAGCTGGTAACTCCACTTACCTCTATGTCCCTGGACAGCTGTCCAGACTCTGCAGCAGATCAGCCCTGCATTTATTCCTGGCTCCAGCACCTGTCAGCTGCATGACCTTGGGCAAGTTACAGCTCTGCATCTGTAAAAAGGTGATAATGATAATATTGGTACTTCCCTGGGAGGCTTTGATAAGATAATGCATGAAAAGCAGCAAATCTAGTGTTCAGCATCTATTGCCAACACAGCTGCCATTATTTCCTGAATTAAAAGTAGGGAGACACAGGTGAAAACCTACAAGCATGAGTGTGGGAAGATAAGATGAAATTTAAAATAGGTATTGTTTCCTAAAAGTAGGATGGCTGCATGATGGGATTATTGGTAAAAAGCTGAGAAAAAGGGTAGAGAGGTTAATTGTGGAAGGGACTGAGAAAGAAAGGACAGGGTAGGACCCTCGGCCTTCAAGGAGAGATGTATCTCATATTTACAAAATCGTCAATCTTGTTAGCATTATACACAGGAAAACATACAAAGACAGACTCCAGGTATCTTTTCAGGCTTTTAACAGTTATCTAAGTACAGATGTCACCTGGTACCCTTGGGGGATTGGTTTCAGAATTCCCGTACGATACCAAACATCCACCCCTAATTAATCGATTGATACTCAAGTCCCTGCCATAAAGTGGTGCAGTATTTGCACACAACCTGTGTACATACTCTTCTATCCTTTAAATCATCTCTAGATTACTTATAATACCTCATATAATGCCTGCACATCCTTTTATTCAAGTGACTCCACATAATACTTGGTGCATAGAAAATTCAAGTTTTGCATTTTGGAACTTTGTGGAATTTCTTTTTCCCCAAATATTTTCAATCTGTAGTGGATTGAATCCATGGATGTGGAACCTACAGATACAGAGGGGCCAACTGTGTAGGATGAATAGCCATGAATAACATGAACAAATCAAGCCTGACATTAAATTGATCTATGTTTTAAAAACTTTTAATGTAATTTAGGAGCCATAACAAAGAATGTGTATCATCTTGGATTTAGGGAATGTCATTACTTTTCGCTAAGAGCCATCAATTCCTAGATTTTAAAATTATATCATCACTTTGATCACTTTTGGGAGGGAGCCATGTTTCTGGCAAAGAAAGAATGAAAGAGAGAGCGTGTTCAGGAAAGAGGAAGCAACCCTGAGACGTTGAGCCACAAGGGCAGATGGATGAAGACCCCAGGCCCCTCTCCTGGCCTCTCCCCTCCTCTGGATCACCTTGACTCTTACCCTTGCTGTAGCAAAACCAGGAACAATTGACTACATGTCAAAGACCTTTTGACTGGCGGATGGGTGAAACTGCAGCATCTGAGAATGTCACAGCCCTGTCCTCTCCAATAACAAAGTTAATGAGAGCTGGGGACAAGGGTTTCCAGCCAGTGAGCCAGGGAGCATTCTGATGCCCTGAAACGGGATGTGTTTATTCTGGAAACACAGCCTTACCTGATCATGCAGGATTGACTTGAAGGGGGTGGGGGTGGAAATTCAGCTTTGCCTCTAGGATGTTGCTTCCTGAGTTAAGGTTGATGTCAGGTCAGAGAAATGGTTTTTTCATCTACGTTTAGACAGCAAAAGCAAAGAGCCAGTGGCAGAACTTCCAAATGACTTTTAGAAGATGACCCCGTGACCTCGAAGTATCCAACGTGCCAGCTTCTAAGAATAAGAATTGAAATGTGACATAGAAATTTTAAGCACTCCACAGAGTGCTTTCAAAGTAAGAGAAGTCTCAAGTAGCAGCCTATTTTTTTTAAAACACACACACACACACACACACACACACACAGCTTTTATCTGCCCTGGTCACCCTGTCCTCCTTTTGTGATTAATTGGCACTCTTTGGCTTTGCTCCAGAGATGCAAAAATCCTTGAGTGACCTACAGGGAGTGATGTCCACCTACAGAGTGATTCATCACGTGTCTGTTCACAACATACATGACAGTCTTGACATCCCTTTTGGGAGTGTTTCTTTCTTCTCAGACCTGGAAGACTTCTTTCATCCGAAGTGGTCTATGCTTGGCTTGTATGTAATCTCTGTACCGTCTTTTGACTATAACAAAAATAATGATGGTATTCTCTTTTTAATTTCTGTAGCTTCCTTGCCTGATATTCACGTAGGGTTCTCTGCCATTTTTAAATTTCCATGGTAGGCCAGTAACTGTTCTGAAATATAATTTTGGCCATCGACTCTTGCTTTCAAATCCCCCCTGTTGAGATCATGTATTTATTCTGAATGTATTGGTCTGAATTATAGAGATATCTGTGTTCCTTGCTCCTTTTTATAGGGAGATAGGATGACAGTTGAGGAAAGGACAGTGAAAGTTATTTCAGGTCACCTAATCTGGAAGGGAAGGAAATGCCTTTGGAATGAAGCTAGTCAACCACCTGTTGGTAAACCACAAGTAATAACTGGACAGTAATACCAGTACATTTTACTTTTTAGCAGCTTCATCCTTTTTTGAATATCATTATTATTATTTTTTTTTTTTGTAGAGACAGAGTCTCACTCTATCACCTTCCGTAGAGTGCCTTGGCATCGCACAGTTTATGGCAACCTCCAACTCCTGGGCTTAGGTGATTCTCTTGCCTCAGCCTCCCGAGTAGCTGGGACTACAGGCACCCACCACAACGCCCGGCTATTTTTTTGTTGCAGTTTGGCTGATGCCGGATTTGAACTTGCCACCCACGGTATATGGGGCCGGCGCCCTACCCACTGAGCCACAGGAGCTGTCCCCCTTTTTGAATATTTATTATACAATTAACATATAAACATTTAAAACTTTCATTTGAAGATGAATACAAAACAAACCCCACAAAATATCAGTTATAAACCCACCAGATGGCTAGGCCACTGGCATTTAGGCACATTTCCTTCCAGTCTTTTTTCTAAGTCTAACGACTCTCATGTCCGTTATTTTATTTTCAACATCTTGGATGTGTAGGACCAAGTTAAGACTGGCAACTAACGTTATCTTTCCTTAATTGAGAAAAGTGAGGCATGTTATTAAGTGGCAGAGCTGAACATGGTGAAGAATGTACCTGGATTTGCTTTAAAATTAAGCTCTAGGTAACCACTGTGGGAAACAACATGGCAGTTCTTCAAAAAATTAAACAGAATTATCATATGATCCCGCAATTCCGCTTCTTGGGTCTATACCCCCAAAAGAACTGAAAGCAAGGACTGGAACAGATGTTTGTCCCCGCATGTTCACGGCAGCATCGTTCACGGTAGCTGCAAGGGGAAAGCAACCAAATGTCCCTCCACAGACGAATGGATAAACAAACAAAGTGTGGTATAAACATATGGTGGAATATTACTCAGCCTTAACAAGAAGGGAAATGCTGACATCTGTTACAACATGGGTGAATCTTGAAGACGTTATGCCAAGTGAAATAAGCTAGCCACAAAAGGAAAAATACTATTATGATTCCGCTTAGAGGAGGTACCTAGAGTAGTCAGATTCATGTTGGTTGCTAGGAGCTGAGGAGGGAGAAAGGGGCAGTTTTCATTCAGTGGGAAGTGTGGGAAGATGGAAAATTCTGGACATAGATGGTGGTAAGAGTTGCGGAACAAAGTCATTGTATTTAATGCGACTGTGCACTTAAAAATGGTTAACTGCTGAATTTCATGTTGTGTGTGTTTTACCATAATATATTTAAAAAGTACACATTTTTCATTGTATGTTCCATTGTATGTACACACACATATTTTTCATTGTATGTTTTCTTTTGCTTTTCCATGTGGCTTCATTACATATTCATAAAATAGTTTAAACTCTTTAGATCCCATGGCAGTGAAGGTGGTCAAGGGAGATTATGTTACCCTGCAGAGTTGATGGAGGGGAATCTCCGTTCCATCCTCGTGGAGGAAGGGGACAGTGGCGCATCGTATGTTTCCAGTCTTACTTTTTATACTAGCAGGTATTTTTGGCACTACGTCATATTTTGTATATTTCCGTTTGTTCCCGCCTGGGAGAGGGGACTGGCAACCTCTTCTAACCTCTAACCTTTTAGGCTTTTTAAATATTTCTGCAGTGGACTATGCTACCCGACCCTTCCCTCTTCCCTGCCAGAGTCTTACAGGAGCAGTCAAGAACATAAACACATTTGATTAGATCCTGCCTGGTGTCCTTTATCTCTCAGTGGCATCACGAGGCCTGGTGACAGTCACTCAAGATGCTTTGAACTTTTTCTCACCTTCTCCTTTCTCTTCTTTCCCTCCTCTCCCTCCCCCTGCAGCCAACAGGTCCAGAGGCTGATTGTGGATATTCTTCCTCTGCTTGCTTTGGGCACCAGTTATGAAGGATCTGAGAAGAAATGACTCATGCTCGCCTGTAGGGTTTCAAAAGAGAACCTTCTGTTTCTAACGAAGGCGTTGGCCACGTGTCCTGTCTCAGCTACTTTCTCAGGAAATAGTGAACATAGCTAAGAAGGATCAAGTAAAGTGTGAACTATGGAGACCGTGGCCCATATCAAAATGAAAAAAACAAACAAAACTTAATAGGTTGATGGAGAGAGAGGACAGTAAGGGAGAAAATTTGTTTTGCCATTGTAGAAGTTGGAGATTTGAGCTGTAGATCATGGCTGGGGCTGGGAGGTCAGGGGTGCATTCCTCCCCTGGAGATAATGGATTAGATGCTTTCATTTTGGCTTTTCAAAAATACTAATAAAGTTGTTTTCACCTCCCTGTGAAATGCTACAGTAAATTTATATTGGGTGGATGTTGGTCTTGCTATGGCAATTATGTGGTTTCAAGCGTGCCATTGTTTTGCGCTGCGGCTGAGAAATGGGTGGGTACACTTCTATTGGATATCCACAGTGCAGCACCCACATTCGGAGGGTGGGGGCGTGCTGCCGTGGCGAGCATTCCTTTCTGTTTGGCTCGTCCCTCTGGACAGCAAGAATCCCCCAGAGCCAGGCACACAGCAAGAATCCCCCAGAGCCAGGCATCCTAGTTGAGCTTCTTGGTATTACCCTGCAGGGCAACAGGGAGAAAAAGACCCAAGGTGAGTTTTGTTCCAAACTGAGAAACAAAAAAATCAATCCTTTGGTTTCTTAAATTCTCTGTCATGTTTCTCTATGCACAGAGGTTTAGGGACCATTAGTGAATGGCTCTTGGAGAGTGGGGAGGGCAGAGCCAAGTGCCGTGAGCTGTCCCCAGGTTTCCACAGATCTGCCCACAGATTGGGCTTTCTTGATTGATACCAGGAGTTCTGACCCGTGGACTTGATCGATCATTTCGGCCTTCCCTTGCGGAGCCTGTCCAGGAGAATGAATGTGGACTGTGTTCTGATGGAGGAAAATAAAATGCTCTTGGTCAAGTTGTTTGAGAGTAACAACAGTTCTTGTCTCCCAGCTGGGCACTTGCTCGTTTGATTGATTAAATGTCTAGAAGCTTGGCCTTAAATATAGAAAAAATGATATTAAGAGACTTAATCTTACCCAGTATACTAGGGTCAGTAGAGGTATCTTAGCTCTGGCTGCTAAAACAAAGTACTGCAGGCAGGTGACTTATACACAATAGAAATTATCTCTTACAGCCCTGGAGGATGGAAGTCTGGGATCAGTCTGGGCCAGCATGATTGGGCTCTGGTGAGGGCTCCTTTGCAGGTTGCCGACGGCCACCTCCTCATTGTATCCCCACCCGGAAGAAGAGGGTCAGAGAGTCCTCTAGGGTCTCTTTTTAGTAGGGCACTAATCCCATTCAAGAGGACTTCACCTTCATAGCCTCCTGAAGGCTCCACCTTTTCCCACCCATCCCCCGGGGATTTCAACGTGCATTCTTTCCACAGCACCTGATATCAGTAGAGCCCAGCTTGGGGACAGGTCCACAGAAGCCCTGTGGCAGCTCACAGTGCCAGGCCCTGGCCCAGGTTGTTGAACCATAGGTGAATAACTTTATTTCTCATTACTTTTTAATTGATTTGGGCTAGTAAAAGATGTAAGTTTCCTTCCTAAGTTCTTTTGAGCTAGTGTCATAGGGATACTGTGAGTCCATCTAGAAAGCTCTGGATTTTGCTTCCATCTTCAATACGTATTAAAAGGGGGGATTGAAAAAGGAAACACAAAAAGGCAGACAGTCTCAGAAAGGGCTTCAGGAGCAGCACCGGGCCGCCATCTTTTCCTCTGGGACTGGGAAAGGTTCCATCATGTCAGGCTACTTCCTGGTGGGTTCCTGCAGCTGCTGTGCTCCAACCTTTTATTTTTTTCTCTGACCTGGGCAAAAACAAAACAAAACAAAGTCCAAAAACAAAAGGGAAGTGGTGATAGGCTGCACATGTCCTGTTGGGTTGGCACTTGCTCATGGTGTGGACCCAGAGAGGCTGTGACATGTGCCTTTTAGAACAGTGTTCTCCAGAGTACTCAGATTTCCAAATCTAATGACTTTCTTTGCAGAGCAGGATTTCTGACCTCTGGCATATGTCACAGAGACAGACAGCAGAGACACCAAGTAGAAAGCTTACTTTTTCTATTAAAAATTTATTAATAATAAAATACTTGAGTCTTTTGGCCACTCAGGCAGATTCTGATGTTTTTCTCTAAATGGGTCTGAGGAGGAATACCAGTTTGCAAGGGGGAGGAGAGAGTGCGAGTGGGTTGGCATTTTCTGTGACAGGGGAGTGGTTGGGACAGGCACAAATCAGAAGGTCTTCCCAAGCAGCGGCTACAGGAAACAGGAACGCAGTCCCGGCAAGGGAGGTGTGCAGTTACAGGCAGATGGGCCAGGGAGATGGTCTGATTGCCAAGTGGACTGGAGCCCAAGTGTTCAGGTTTTCAAGTGGGTAATTAGAGCAGGAAGCAGACAAACGCAGGCCTGCTGGCGCCAAGAGCAGCAAGATTTTTCGTTCAGGTCGGATAGTCTCAGAGCTGAGATGGGTGCCTGAGAAGATTTCCCCTGGCAGTTAGCAATTACGAGCACCTGAGGCTGTGCCCGTGCCTGTGGGTCAGGCTGCAGTGGGTAGGCAAATGAGGAAATGGGTTTTCATTCCTGAGCTGCAGGAAGTCTCAGGCCGAAAGGTGATGACTTACAAAAATTAGAGATTAGTGTGAGACTGTTAGGCTAAGTAGGAGAGCTCATGGTCTGGCTCCCAAGTGCCAGCATCCCTAAGTGAGTGGTGTGTCTAACTCAGAGCATGGGCTTTGACATCAGCATCTTGGATTTAGATTCTGGCTGCTCAAGCTCTGTGGCCTTGAGCAAATTAGTTAATCTTCTTCTGGCCTTTAATTTTCATATCTATAAAATGAGAATAGTTCTAGTAGCTATTTCATGAAGTTGTTATGAAAATTGAATTATGTTCTTGGTGGATAAAATGAAAAAGGCCTTTTGGCCTCTGCTGCTTTCTTTTCAATGCAGTCTCACGACCTAGAACTATAGTTCTCTGTACACACAAGACAAAGAGTATGTATGAATGGGAAAAGTTGAAAGGTAAAGGATGGTAGATGAGGGGGTTGTAATTAATGTTGGGATTGTTGATGATTACTGGGTGGCCAAACCAGAGATGGGGTCTTGCTCACTGCAGTCTCAGATTCAAGTAATCCTGCCTCAGCTTCTGGCATAGCTGGAACTATAGGCTTGTGACATTGCACCCAACTTCAGACTTACTTCAGTGAACTACTGATGGTTGGATTTTCTGTTACCTGCAATCTAAAGTACCTTAATTAATACAGATTTGTTACCAGACTATGAACATATTAAAGGCAGGGCCCTATCTGACTCACTTTTGGGCTCTCAGAGATACCCTAACATAATATACCACGCACAGTAGGTACTCAAATGATTTATGATAGGAAGGTAAGTGGTTTGAAAGAAGGAAAGAGGCAGTTAGAAGTGATGTACTGGTAGATGTTTAATAATTAGCCATCTGGAGGAAAATGTTCTCGTTTGTAGCATTTGCCAATTTCCATGGTGTAAATATTCCTGTCATGGCTGATTTCACACTAGTAATATAATGTCAGTGTTGAAAAGAGAAGCACATAGTCTGCTCTTGGGAGCAGATATAAGCCAGCTCTGGCTTATCACATGAGGGACAGGAAAAAATGGAGAGAAAAAGGAATCCATTCATTATTAAAACTAATATTAATATGAATGATAATAATACTTGCACTTTGTCAAGGGCTTACTTATTCCAGATTCTGCTGTAGTGGTCTCCCCTTGCATCTTACCGACCTGGCTTCAAGAGAGGCCAGGAAAGTTTGGCAAAGAGGAGTGAGAATGCTGTGACTTGTGTAGACCATCCTGGTGTCATTCCTTAGAACAAGGCCCCTTGCCTCCCTGAGTGCAGGCAGCTATCTATCGGCCAAGAAGGAGGAAGGTTGTGAAGGTTGTGGGAGGGGAACCAAGAGTGTCTGAAAAGGCCAACCATTCCAAGTAGATGGATTTCAAATTCAAAACCGCCTTTCCACAAAGCTACCTGGCCCCATCATCCTTAAAATTAGGAATGTCTTTCTGCCTTCTTTCATCTCTGTGAGTAACACTCCAGATGTCATAAACTGACCTGGTCCTTCAGATAAACCAAGCAGATACCAGTCACGGTGATAAGTAAGGTAGGAAGACAGGAAGTATAGGCAGCTTGTCAAAATAGGATTGCAGGGGAGCGCCCAGAAGTGAAAGCAAAACTCCCTGTGTGCAGGTTCATGATCAGAGTCGGGCTGTGCAGTCTCGCGTGTGGGCTCCTGTGGGGACTGGCTGAGGCAGGGGTAAGGTAGACAGGATCCTGTAGTGGGGATGTCAACAGCAAAGCCTCTTCCCTACCCATCAGCCTCTTCCCTGTTCTTTTGCACATGCTGCTGGACCAATTGCTCGCACTGGCCAGCCCAGAAATATCACAGTCCTCTGGCAGGTGGAACATAAAGAGTAAAAAAAAAACATTAAAATTAGGGCTATTGTTGGGGAAGAAAGGGCAAGAACCATTTTAAGGAATATTTCTGTAGTCTTAGCAACATTGTCAGAATTATTTATTTTTTTTTTTTTCAGACAGAGTCTCACTATGTCACCCTTGGTAGAGTGCCCTGACTTCACAGCTCTCAGCAACCTCAAACTCTTGGGCTCAAGCTATTCTCATGCCTCAGCTTCCCTAGTAGCTGGGACTACAGGCATCTGCCATAATGCCCAGCTATTTTTTAGAGATGGGAGTCTCACTCTTTTCACTCTTGCTCAGGCTGGTCTTGAATTCCTGAGCTCAAGCAATCCATCGGCCTTGGCCTCGCAGAGTGCTAGGATTCTAGCTAGGCAGGAGCCACTGTGCCTGGCCAACATTGTCAGAATTTTTGCATATTTATATCCTGGTGTCAATTTCTTTTAAAAACAAACAACAAAAGATTGCAAGTGATTTATGGGTTCTGCTTCATTGGAGGCCTGGGGAGGGAAAACAAAGGGAAGGAACTGATGTGAGGAGATGCAGGATTCAGTTAGAGGGCTCCACGGGACAGCCCTGCCCCTGCCCAGGCTTCCAGTCCAGGTGAAGGTCAGAATGTCTGATGCAGGGAAGATGCAGACCATGCTGCGCTTTCCTGTCTAGAACCTACAACCCACGGTCAGGCTTGGTCAGGCTCTTTGTTGTCTGATAGTGATTTTCCTGGTCCAGCTGTGGCATTTCCCTGCGTGTCTGACCTGTTGTGCTCTAAAGGCCAAATTTCTGTAAGTAAGAGATCAGGATGGGGTACTTGGGACTCAGCCAAACATTTTTATCTTTCTTTTAGCAGAGTAGAAAGAAGTTACTCTGCTTTGTTCCTCTAAGGCAGGGGTTGGCAAACTTTTATTTTTTAAAAAGCCAGATAGTAAACATTTCAGCCTTGGCAGGCCAAGAGGTCTCCATCACAACTTCTCAACTGTGCGGTTGTAGAGCAGAAGTGTCCATGGGCAGTAAGTAAACAGGTGGGTGTGTCTGTCTTCCAGTAAAACTATTTACAAAAACAGGCAGCAGGGAGGGATCCCGCTTGCTTGTAGGCTATTATTTGCCAACTCTACCTGATCTTAGGTGGGATGGAAACCTCTCTCTTGCCAATACAGAACAGAATGCATTGCAAACGTCAGTGCTCTTTTGCTAAAAGGCCCTTCTGCCTCTGAAATCAGAGCGGAGAGCAGATTGGTCAACCTCATCTTATCCCATAGGTGGTGATGGGCTAGTCAAGAGGCACAGGAGATAGCGGATTTCTGCAAGCCCCTTTATATGCACATATACACCTGCATGTGTATATACATACACCAATATACGTACACAGACACAGCACACACGCCTGTGCACTCAGGCTGTACAGCCCTTGGACTTCCCACTCAGTGGTGTCAGCATCTTTTGTGTTAGTTTACTTTAGTTTAATTAAACCGGCCAAAGTTTAATGCCCCCCCTACGACTTTGCTAAAGCCTCTTTTCTCTTATTTCTTTCCTCTTTCTACGATTATAGTCTGGATAAAGAGGAAAATAAGGTGAGCGCTTTTGGTCCCCTTGGAGACCTACTACAGCTTATTTCTTAGCAATTTTTGAAGCTTTGGCCTGATTTCAAAGGCCACCTCCTCCACCATCTTGGAGAGTGGGCTGGGATTCACTTGCACATCCTCCCAGACCGGAGAAGGCGCTAATAAGAAAGGAAAGCAGTTTCCAATTTTACTAATGTTATGATTTCTCTGGCAGACTTTCCACAGGAAAAATTAACACGCAATTGCACGTTGTACGAATCTATTTTCACATCAAGACCCAGAGGAGGTGTGGGGTCAGGCTGACACCTCCGAGACCCATACACTAGGGCAAAGTTTCCAAATGCTGACAGCATGATTCCACGGGGCGGGATATAGGGGGGACTGGCTGGCTTTGGCGTGCGGCCTGTGTCTGCTTGCTTTCATGAGAGTCTAGAGTATAGATGGTTGGAAACAGTTCAGCTTCAAGTGATGAAAGCCCTGCTCAGGTTTGCTGGAACCACCCAGTTTTAATCCCTTTTAGATCTTGCAAGAAGAAATGAAGAAATGATACCACCATCGTCCCCCTTTCTGACTTGCACTGAGAGTCAGTATCACTGCGATGGGCGTTTTCTCCGTGCAAAGACTGGATTTACATAGTTTTGCTAATTGTAGCTGTCAGATTCCTCGAAGTGAGTTAAGGGTGAGGAGGCCTAACAAGTGTGAAGAGTATTTTTAGCCAAGTGGAGTGGGTTTGATAGCCATTTGGGGACTAGTAATTTGAATCTAACGCTTCTTGTGAGGCTACACGGAAGTGGCACTTGGTAGAAGGAGATGAGGCTGAGCGCCATGGGAGGGCAGCTGTGGGGTGAGCTGACCCTTCAGCGGCTGGGGGTCTCTTTTTCTGTTCTGGCAGCTGCCAGTCAGCCTGCTTTATGGGGTGTGGGACTGACACCTTCCCTGCTGTCTGGGTGCCGAGTGGGGTGCAGCTGGAATTGGAAACTTGATCTGCAGAGAATTTGTTCATTCATTCATTCAACAAACATTTTTTGAGTTTCTCAAACTCTCTTGCGCATATGAATTGCCAGGCAGCCTTGTTAATGTGCAGACCCTGAGTCAGCAGGTCTGGGGTTGGGCTGAGGTTGTGTGTTTCTGGGGCGATGCTGCTGGTTCAGGGACCATGCCCTGAGTTGGAGGCCTAAGACTTCACATCACGTTGATGTGACAAGATGAAAGAATGGAGCTTGTTCCTGCCTCAGGACCTTAGTTTCTCCTTCACCAAGACGTTCCTTCTCTGGATCTTTGCTCTGCTTTTCATTCACATCTCAGCAGAAATGTCACCGCCTTAGAGAGACTTTGATCCCCCCATGTCGAAATCTAACATGGCTCCCCAGTGCCTGTTTTAGCTCTTAGAAGACAATCTCTGTGATTATCTTGTTTTGTATTTCTTTTCTGTCTCTCTCTACAACAAAAAAAATCTCCATGAGAACTGTGTTGACCACTGCCATTGCTTCCTCCCGCCCTCAGCTGTGCCTGGCAGGTGCCCGGTGCATAGCAGGTGCCCAGCAAAATGTGGCACACTAAAGAAGGCCAGAATTCCTACTTCTGAGGTCACAGAGATGGAAAAGTTAGTAACCTGTTGTAAGTGTGGTGTTGAGAAGCAGTGTGAGAGAGAGAGTGGACTCCAGGCTGCCTGGGTTCTAATCCATGTCACTTTTAAAACTCTCCCTGTGCCTCAGTTTTCTCTTCACAAAAATGAGGTCAAGTAACAGTACCTCCCTCCTACATCTGTTGTGAGGATTAAATAACCAACTAGATATGCAGCTCTGAGCACAGTATCTGGCCTGGAGTAGGCCCTCAGGAAATGTTAGTTGCCATGATAAGGATGATGAGATGGTGATGGTGGCGATGGGAATCAAGGGAAAGACTGACTTCTCAGGGATGGCTTCAGATAGGAAGGGCACTTTGAGCTGAATTTCAAAAGGCAAGTGTATCAGTCACCAGTGCTGTGTAACAAATGATCACACATCTAGCAGCTGAAAACAATACACATTTATTATCTTCCCATTCTGTGGGTGAGGAGAGTGGGCACACCTTAGATGTGTGCTCTGCTTTCATGGCTCACAGGTCTCAGTGAAGGTGTCTGCCAGGGCTGGGGTCTCAGCAGAAGGCCTGACTGTGGAAGGATCCACTTCTAAGCTCACGTGGTTGCCAGCAGGATTTGGTTCCTTGCAGGCTGTTGGTTGCAGGACCTGAGTTCCTTGCTAGAACTGCTTGTTGGCTGGAAGCTGCCCTCAGTCCCTTGCGATGTGGGTGTCTCCATGGGGGAGCTTATAACATTGTGATTTCCTTCATCAAAGCGGGGAGGGGGGAGAGAGAAAGAAAATAGGAGCAACATGTCCTCCCATTTGCTGTATTCTATCAGAAGCAAGTTAGGCTATACTCATGGGGAAGAAGGACACCACACAGGCTGCAAATACCAGGATTTGGGAATCACTGGCCTTTGTCTTAGAGTTAGCAAGAGGGGATCAAGGGTAGAAGAGGGAACAGCATGTGCAAGGGCACAGAGACATGAGGGACCAAGTCCTAGTGAGGGAATGGCCATCTAGTAGGCATGGCTGTCCAGGGCATGAGGGTAGACCAGGAGCATGGGTGGGCCCTGGTGCTGGCCCACCACTGCTGGTGATGGCTTGGGGTGTGTTCCTTGCTCTTGCTTTCCATTTTCTCTATTGCACCAAGTGAGAGGCATGGCCTAGTTCAGGCATTTGCACCCTGTGTGCCAAGGGACTTGTGCTTCCAGGAAGGAGGAGAGGGGAGTAGACATCTGCTGCCTTTCCACTGGAGCAGCTCTGTTTCCATCTGTGCAGTACTGGTGTTCTGCATAAGGTTTTCTTTCAAGAAGTTTCCATGACTTAGAAACAGGTGAAAACACCTATGCAAGCTGCACTCAGAGACTCCCTCCTCTGCTGACCCCACAGAGCTCTGTTATGGTTCTGGTGGGCTTGAGTCAAGACCAAAACCGAAGACCTTGAGCCAGTCAGCTATGTTGGCAAGTTTTTCCAGAACAGCAGAAAGAGGGGCTCAAGTCTGCCCTCGGGTTGGCAAGGAGCTGGGTTGTTGAAGTATTGGAAAATCCAGTTCATCAGAGCTGTTTCATTCGTTTGCTCATTGAGTCATTCATTCATTCATTCTCTGGTTCATTCAGGACTCTGTTAGGCAGGTGTTGTTCAGTGTCATCCTGGGGCTTTACCAAGTTCATCTCCAAAGTGTTTGTTAGTGCTGAGCAGGTAGATGCGAAACTGATCCCAGCCACTTCAGGGAAGTGGGGAGTAATCAGGGCTGTGCACACCTGTGTCTGGCTGTCTGGAGGAGGGGCACCACGACAGGGACATTGTCCTTCCCTTTTGGGGACCCCACAGAAAAAAGTATTTGTGGGAAGAGTGAGGAGTAAAGATTAGTAGAGTGAGGAAGAGTTGACCCATGGGAAAGCGAAGTCTATTTTTGAGATAGGGTTTAACTTTTTAGATTTGAAAGTTGAATTTTTCTAATCTGGAGTGATGCAGGAAGAAATTTTAGTTATATTATGGATAGGCGGTGCATACCTCTCCTGTCACCTCTCTCCCTTCCTTTACAGTCTTCCTCTCTGCATTTTTTTTTGTTTCTGTTTTTGTTTTTGGTTTTGACCAGGGCCAGGTTTGAACTCTCCACCTCCAGTATATAGGGCCCGTGCTCCATTCCTTTGAGCCACAGGCGCAACCCCTCTCTGCGTATCTTTAACTTTTATAAAAGATGCAGTTTTTTGTAGGACTCAGAGCAACAGCTGGTTCAAGTTTTGGAACAAACTGCCTCTACCCAGCTGTGAGATCTTGGACAAGTGGCCCAACTGTCCTGAGCTCAGGGGTTCAGGAGGGTTTGACTCCCACAATTTCTGAGCCCCTCAAGGCCGTGCCTCGCAGGCTGGCTTCTGTCTAAGTGCTCTGTCCGGAAGCATTAAAATTCATTGTCTTCCCTGGAGCCAACTTTCGGCTCCATTAAACAGCTTGTCCCCCAGGCAGATGGAGCTGGCAAGGGGCCTGTCCTTAAAAGCAACAAGTGGAGTCTGGCAACCTCACAAAGGCAGTCTCCGGGAGGTCCAGCCCCCACCCTTCTGGGCAGGGGGTCCAGGTGGGTGGGAAAGGAAGGTGCCTGTCCTGCCCTGAGGGAGAGGGGATTACTGACATTGCAGAGAGGCTGAGAGGGGAAGCCATCCCCAAGTCAGACCCAGAACACTTGCAGGAGGCAGCTCCCCTCTTTGGGGTATAGGTGTGGTATAGAGGATGTGCAGGTATGGGCTTTAGAAGGACAAGAAAGTCCTCCCAGAAAGAGAAGGCACAGGGCCATCAGCAGCTGACACATCTATCTTTTATTCTGTGCAAGTTAGTTACATATGTTATCTCTAACACCCAAATAGCGTTATGCCTCACGATTCCCGTTTTACAGAGGAACAACGATTAAGACCACCAGACCTATTCCAGGCAGCTCAGCTGGGAAGTGATGGAGCTACGATTCCAAGCCAAGTTGGGCTCCAAGGCCCCTCATTCTCATTGTGCCCAGCTGAGAGATTCTAAGGGGGGTGGAGGAGGAGGCTCTGTGCATTCCTGGGGCTTGGGAGGGTGGCTGTTTGATGACCTAGGCTGCCAGACAAATTCTGTAGACTGGGTTGCTTGAAACAAGGGAAATTTACTCTCTCACAGTTCTGGAGGCTGGACGTCTAAGATCGAGGGCTGCTGCCTTCTGGAGGCTGAAGAGAGAACCTTCCCCAGGTCTCTCACCCACCTTCTGCTGGTTGTTGAAGATCCTTGGTGGCCCCTGGCCTGCAGGCACACTGGGCTAATCTCTGCCTCCATCTTCACATCGCATTGTCCCCTGTGTGTTCTGTCTTCACATTGTCTCCTTTTGTGTACATCACTCTGTCCAATTTCTTCTTAGGAGGACACTGGTCATTGAATTAGGACCCACTCTACTCCAGTATGGCCTCATCTTAACTTGATGACACTTTCAGAGACCCTATTTCCAAATAAGGTCACATTCACAGGTACTGGGTGGTTAGGATTTGAATGTATCTTTTTGGGGGCACAGTTCAACCCATAACAGTGTGGGTGGCTGTAAGGTGAGGATGGGCAGAGAGAAAGGGGTGGGGCAGGAGGGAAGTGAACTCACTTTTGCCTCTTTCTGGCTCTCGTGGCTGTGTGCTAAAGGGGACATGCTCCTTCACTGCCCATCACCTGCTGGTTCCCCTTAGGCTGGAGAAGCCAGGTCCTGGAGGGCTTATAGGCCTTGCTAAGGGCTTTGGTCTACACAAGGTAGTAGGGAGCCATGGAAGGATTTGGAGTGAGGGTGTGCATGGTAAGCCCTGGGAGGATGGTGCCTGGGGCACGTGCCTGGGCAGGAATCTAGGTGGTCAGGGAGGCAGGACTTGATCTTGAAGGGAGAGGATTTCAAGATCAATTGTTGAATGAATTGAAGAAGCTGATAAGGGTGAATTGTCCCTGGGAGGAGCAGAGAGCAGAGTGGGTAGGAGGGAAACTGAGAAACTGACAGGGGTGAGACAGCCGGGTCACTCCGTCTCTTCCCAGAGAATATGGGGTTGGAGCCGCTAGCATGAAGGTTCGTCCGGTGCTGACATTCCAAGGTTTCTGTGATTCTCAGCTGTGTGGGCTGCAGCAATCAGAGAAGGCTTCATGGGGGAGGTGGGTCTGGGTTGGAGGAAGGGAGCAGGAGGCAGAAGCCAGAAGGTAACCTGTATGGAGGCCAGGAGCAGGTGCCCCCCGTGTGTCCACCCAGGGCCAGGCAGGACCTGCTCTGACATGCTTGCTGACAGCAGCAGCTCCGGCTATGGAGAGGAGCAGTCACCTTCCCTCTCGGCTTCCCACAGCAGCCCCCTCTGCTGTGCCCTCCCTCAGCAGCCTGGGTACATGAAGGGAAGGCTGACACTGGCCCAGCTGGTGGGCTTGCGGGGTGGAGCCTCAGCTGTTTGCATCTTCACACAAATGAGACTTCTTGAAACCCAGTCCCCTGCCTCACCCTCTCCCTGTCCCCTCCCCTACACGTTTCTATGATTTGTTGTTAGGGAAAGCTGGAGGGGTTGAGGGCTCCTTATTCTCTCAATGAAGCTAGTCTGGATTGTAACCAATTCCTGCAAGTCGGAGGCTTTCACGTCAGGTCCCTCCCTCCCTGCCTCCCCAAAGTGTATGAAATTAATTCTGTTGCATCGCGATCACTCTCCCTTTAGACAGAAATGCTCACTCCAAGTCCTCAGGCAGTAGGAGAATCCCTAATAGAGACTTTAAAAAAATGATTTTGCTTTCCTATGTGAACAACTGTTTTCTAAGCGAGTCTGTCACAAACCCATCCTAATGGTGCTGTTTATTCTGCATCAGGGTGGGTGTGGAACCCCGTCTGGATGGTGGGCTTTGCAGGGCAGGGCTCTGTTTACAAGGTTGCCTTCCCACTGGGAGGAGGGAGCTGGGCTTCCTGACATCAGCAGCGGGGTGGGGGTGGGAAGGATGCTTTCTCTCCTGTGCTTCCAGAACACCAGGGGAACTCTTCTTCTAGCCCATTTGGGCTTAGAGACCTCCCTAGATATCTCCCTCTCAAAGCTATGAACTCAGGGACAGGAATATTACTTTGGGCTTTTTTGTTGTTGTTTGTTTTTAAATCACTGAATCCTCAGCGTCTAACACAGTACTCAGCATATAGTAAATACTCAACAATCAATTTATCCATTCATTTCTCACTCATTGAGTACCTACTATGTACAAGGCTGCATTCCAGGCACTAAGGATATAGCAGTGAACTAAACAAAGTCCCGGCCCTCATGGAGTTTCCCTCCTGGTAGAGAAGACAGACCATCAGTAAGTAAACACCTGCCTGGTAGGTAATGTAGCCTGGGGTAATGAATGCCATTAAGTCCGGGTTTGGGAAACAAGAGTGACAGAGTGAGGAAGCTGTTTTGGAAGGTTGAGGAAGGCCACAAGAGCCACAGAGATGTAAGGAGTGGAAAGGGGTGAGCCATGGGAAGTGCTAAGGGAAGAGTGTTTGTGGCAGAGGGAAGGCCAAGGTGAGGTGAGGATGAACTGGGCACATTATAGGAAGGGTGAGACTGGAGTGGAGTGGTAGAGGTAGGCAGATTTAGCTCACGTAGGGTCTTAAGGTCAAGGTTGGGGTTTAATCGATTATAATACAGGATCTAGCTGCACATCAATGGCTCGTAGGAAACTAAGTCAGTATTGGGAAAAGATAAGGCAATCCGTGTTAATGTCATTCTACTCGACCTTGTCTGCAGTTTGCTCTCTGTGTGTATGGAGAGACGCATCACTTTACAATTCATCTAGGAATTCCACATGGCAGAGTAATGGGAGGTTTGGTTGAGCCATAAGGGGGGCTCATTGTGACTTCCAGGAATTCAATCTCAGGTGGAGTGAATTCGGTGTATGCATCTGGAGATGGGTGGGACAAGATGGCCCAGCCCCAGCAGCCAGCACTGTACTTCATGGCACTTCATCCTTGGGTACCAGAAAAGGTGCCAGACCTGAACTTGGAAGATAATGGGTCTAGTTCCAGTTCCTCACTTACAGAGTGATCTTTTAACCTTTACAAACTTAGTTTCTGCAGCTAATGGCCTTGTTCTGCTTCTCCTTAATGAGACTGAAAACCCTTAGCAAACTATCACCACTGTGTCCTCCATATAAATCCCTCTACCAGACCAACTGTGAGCTCCTTGAAGATGGAGGCTGTGTTTTTATGCATCCCCGTGTCTCCAGGGCTTAGCAGAATTCCCGAGTACTCATTGGATTTGTTGTGAACTGAATTCTGGTGTGGTCAGCTGTGGAACAGGAGTGTCAGATCACCTTGGAGTGTCACATCATCTGAGAGGGCAGCCCTAAAATTGGAGCCAGAATCCCAGCTCAGTCTTTAAGGGGGTTTGGCTTTGGGCTGCTCCCTTAAGCTCCCTATAGTGCTTTTTCTCATCTGTGAGATGAACAGGATAATTTTACCAGCCCCATCTTGTATTTGTGAGGATCAGATGGAAAAATAGGTATGAATTTGTGGTACTGACTGTTATTCTGTGACCCCCAAATAGCAATGGCTTATTAAAGGTGGAAATTCACCTCTTATAAACAGGCCTGATGTGCAGCTCTCTGGTTCCAGAGGCCCAGACCCCTCCCATCTTGTCGCTCTGCCCCTTGAGAGTTGTCCATATCTGCTTGGCCCACCAGGGCTCTCTGCTGCACCCCCATTCCTTGCAGGGGAAGGGGGAACAGTGACAACAAGTGGGTGTGCCCACATCCCACTGTCCAGAACTGGGTCATGTGGCCTATTTCTTACTGCAGGGGGTCTGAGGAATCTAGTCTTTATTCTAGGTGCCCCTGGTACCTGACTCACTTTCTAGCACAATGAAAGGAGGCAAGGTCAGATCTGGGGGAACAAGTCAGGCTTCTGAAACAGCAAAATAAAAGAAATGGAAATGATTCAGGGGTCACTTGCAGCTTGAGTTGGAAATGATTTTTCTCTGCTGGAGTCTAATTGAAAACAATACCTTGTGTTTTCTGGGCTGTGATTTTTGTCATTGGTGCTTGCTCTATGCCAGCCACTAAGGACTTCATCCAGACTATTTCCAGTTAATCCTCACGACAGTCTTATAAAGTCTCATTATAAGGTCCATTTTTGAGATAAGGAGATGAGGCTTAGGGAAGTTAGAAGAGGGACTTGGACGTGGCAATGCTGGGCCCCTCGTCAGACACTCTCAGGACTTCACACTGCTCAGTCTCCTGGTTTCAGGGCCATGATTTCTGCCCTCCTTCCTGGCTGGCATCCCATTTCTAGAAACACCTTTGACATGGAGGATGGGTGACACTAGTGCTCCCATTGGTGCTTTTCCTGACAATGCCGCATCCACATGCAGTGGAATCTGATGGCAGAAATGTGCTTTGGGGAAGGGAGAGTCTGCTCTCGGCAGGTGAGGGCTGCAGGTTCCACAGAGAGGGTGAGCAGGGTGGGGAGAACTGGCTCCAGGTGGGTGGATGTGGTTTGGAAATGAAAGTTCTCATGGGATGGAGACTCCCTCCTGCCCGCAGGGGTCACATGCAGTACTATGAAAACAAAGAAAAGGAAGCCATCTCCCACCTGCACCTGAGCTTGTCTTGCAGGAAACAGGTGCAGGGCTAGAGCCCACAGCCTTTCAGAGTCCCTGCTGTCCTAGAGGGAAGCTAACATCTCCGGGTGCTATAGTGACTGCAGCTTTCCCGTCACTTTGCATCTTGCTCAGGTTTAGTGTGCTCTGAATTCAGCACAGATTTCTCAGCGATACTGAAATTGTTATCCAATGAAAGGTTAGACAGTTGTGTTCTGGGTTAGTCTCAGGATTGTAGAGGTCAAGGGGCTTCAGCATTGTCTAGTCCAATCCTTACCTCACAGGGGACCAGAGAGTCTACCTAGGGACTGTGGCTAAGTTAAGGCTGGGTCTTTGGAGGCCCCACTTACACAGGAGGAGGGACAATGCTTTGTGACTTCTCACACCTCAAATAGGAGACAGAGGGGATACCTCATGGCAGGTGAGCATCTTTCTGCATCTTGGTACCTTCTCCAAGTGCAGAGAGATGTTTTTGATTCTGTGCTCTATTTGCTTAGCATTTTGGTGCCTCAGTTTCTCCATCCATGAATGGGCCTGGCCTGGGGGTTGTTGTGAGGTATAGGTGAGGTGACAGCTGACCCTGTGCTTAGACCACGTCCAGCACGAAGCAAGCACTCATAGTGTCCGTTATGATCTCTTCCACCCAAACCTGTTCCCTGCTCCTTCACTTGACCATGAGCTCCTAAGGAGGCTTGGGCATCTTCGTCTTTCTCATTCATCCTTGTATTTCCTGGCACACATCATACACTTTTAAAGACTTTTTCTGTTTACTTTGACCACCTCCAGTGCTCTATGCATGGATTCTTCTGTAATCATGGTAGCCTTTCATCTGTAAGTTTCATTGTAGCTTGTTCTATAGCTTCGCACTTGACCTTTCTATAGCTTGTTCTATAGCTTCGCACTTGACCTTTTCCATGATTAACTGGAATAAATACACCTACCCCTCCCAGGCCTGACTTGGCCCTGTAAGGAGTGGTGGAGATTGGCCCCCTGTCCTGGATTTGGTGGAGGCGGAGGTGGGTGGTTTTTAGAGCACATGAAAGGGACTGATGATTATGCTGGAGTCCGTGGGTTGGGAAGGTACAGGGGAGGCTCTGCTCGGCCAGGAGTGAGTCGGATGGTGTATGTCCTCATTGGGGATCAGTTGTTATGTGGCTCCAGAGCCAGCACCTGGTTACCCTCATGTGGGTGATCCTGGGGTCCGGCCCTGCCCAGGTGAGGCTGGAGTGTGTTCTCAGGTCAGTTATTTGAGAACTATGTGGGGACATTGAGGAGGCATCAAGGGTAAGGAAGAATGAGTCTCGCCCTCTGGGAATGCCAGCAGGATCCTGTTTCCCTCTGATCTCCCTCCCTTCCTGCAGCTCCAAGGACCAGCGCACCCTAACATGGGCTGAGGCCTGAGCTTCCCCACTGCGCCTCTTCCACATGTCTTCATGATTCAGGAAACACTTGTTGCTTCCCTTGGGGGCCCAACCCACCTGGAGCGTTACAGAAGCCCACACTCTGGAGTCCAGAGGCTTGGGGGTGGCTCCTGGCTCTGCCACTCTGTGGCTTCCGATCTGGGGAAGCCTCTGACTGTTCAAGGCTTTGGGGGCCTAGTCCGCTCCTGTTGGCAAACCTCATCAAATCTTACCTCTTTTCTCCCCAAGTCTGCCTATGGATGGGATTGTCAAGATGGGAATCAATGATCCTTTGCCAATGTATGATTTATCCCCCAATAAGATATTCACCTTTCATGCACAGGGGTGATTCCAACAGTCAAGACTTAAAAGCTTCCCTGTGGTGAATGGTGACAGCAGCAGAAACAGCTGTAGATATTCCCCTCCCACCCTGGACAGGACCGTAGAGAGGCCCTCAGCAGTCTCCATGGTTTCCGGGATTTTTGTAAATTGTCTATTTGCCTGTTAGCCTGTGGCTCAGGAAGTCCCCATTGGCGAGACTCTCTGTCACTGGTATGTGGGGAGTCTGCAGGTCACAGGGCCAGGAGGTGGGGGATACAACAAGCAGACCTGGGGGGAACCATGTGGCTCCAGCGTAGCCAGCACAGCAGATGGGAAGCCCTGGCAGGTCAGGGCACTTGGTGCCTGGTGCTTTGTTGTGCTTCTTGGCAGTCCCTTGAGATGGGGCAAGTCTCTGGCTCATCTCTTACTGATGAGGGGGCACAGGGAACCATTCTTTTCTAGAATGTCCCTTGGCTGTGCTGGCCACAGGAAGTGGCAGTGGTGCTGAGAGATGGGGACGGAGCCTGCGAACCCATGTTTGCCATGTTTCTCGGGAACAGGGGGTGTGCAATGTGGATGCCACATTCACATTCCTCTGCGCTTCCCTTTTTAGCTCCACTTCCAAGGGCCTGTCTGAGTACTAGATATTCTGGCCCCGTGCCAAGCCAACCTGGACAGTATGTCCTGCCGAGATATAGTGAGCAGAGAACAAGGGCTCAGAGGCCGTTTCCTGGCCATGGACCTTTATGAGAGTTAACCTCATGAGTCTATGCCTCATTTTCACTGCTGCAGTGGGAATCTAGAATATTCCTCAGGGAGAGGATTTGAGGCTTCTCTTGATTCTCTAAAAATTATTTCTCTCTCTAGTCTCTCCCCTATGCCCTATCTCAGACTCTATAGAAGTCATTATTGTCACTTGTGTGAAATTCTGTTTTCTCTTTTCTAAGTTGCATCAGGGGTCTGCCTATAAAATGAAAGCTGCCCATAACAGAAATAATTTTAGACTCTGACAGAAGTTGTTATGACTCAGCAGCTTGGTTTCCCATGCTGGGAAATCATTCCTTCATCTCACCAGGTACTGGCGGAGGAGAAACTTCGTGACTCCCACCTGTGGGCCTGTGGTTCATGCTTAAGGAGCTTATGAGAGTGGGTTCTGGAGGGATCTCAACACAGATAACATTTTCCCTCTATTGGCAGCAAAGGGACTCCTTTGAACCCATAAATATGGCTCTTATAACTCAATGCTCAGAGCATTTGAACTCATAGTCGTTTTGAGATTCTTAATTACCCTCTGTTTGGAACTCAGCTGATTATATAGGATCTTAGAACTATCAGGAGGGCATTGTGAGCTGACCTACGGGCCAGGAGATACCTACCCCTTCATGTGACTACTGCAGACATCACTAATGGATCCCAGCACCTTTCTCTGCGTTGGGGCTGAATGGAACCTGACGATCTTTTTCTCACGGTGCCTGAGAATGAGAAAATCTATGACAGTTATAGCACTTGAGACCCAGAGCCTCAAGGAAGCTCTTATTTTAGGTGACTACCCCCCCACCTCCCAACACACACACGCCAACTTTTGCAAACTGGTCCTGATGAAGAAGCTCATGAAGTCTCCCCACAGCCCCTTTCCCCCATACTTTTAAATCTGAACTTCTCCGTCAGGACCAATTTGTATAACTTGCCAATGTCTCTAAATGTTCTATCACACTGATAAAACATCATGGCCGACCAAGTTGAACCAACCAAGTTAGAGCTGCAGAAATCTTTGGGAAGTTGAGCTGTGTGGGTCAGATGGGCTATGTTCCCTGTAACAGGAAAAATGCATCTGAGATGGAGGTTGACTGAAAAATGGGGACATTTTTAGGTAGACAAGAAGGCACAGTTACAAAGTATCTTCCAGATTCAGTCAGATTGGCGGAAAATGCAGTCTTTTCTTAGAAGGCAGAGAAAGACCTGTTTTAAATGATTAGTTTCTTTTGGGGTAGAAAGGTGTGCCCCAGGTGAATGTCTGTTGGGCTTGTGTCACTGTGCTCCCTCTTCCAGGAACCTTTCCCTCTGCTCTGTCCCAGAGTTTCCTGTGGAGACACTTTGTCTTGTTCTTGGTGAGACATTCCCAGCTTCACTCTGCCCAGAGCTGGACTGCGATTCTTCTGCACATGCCTGGTAGTGTGGGGCAGGGGTCCAGCCCACACAGGGGCCTGATCAGCGGTGTGGAAGGTTAAGAGGCTGCTATGATCTGAATGTCTGCGTACCCCCCAAAGTCATAGGTTGAAACCTAATCTCCCCTACGGTATCACTAGGAGGCAGAGCCCTCATGAATGGAGTCGCTGCCCTTTTAAGAGACCTGAGGGGCTCATTCGCCCCTGTCCTCCACGTGAGGACTCTGAGTTCCCATCTGTGTGGAATACGCCCTCCCAGACACAGAATCTGCTGATACCTTGATCTTGGACTTCCCAGCCTGCAGAACTGTGAGCAGTTAATTCCAATTGTTTAAAAACTGCCCAGTCTAAGGTATTTTGTTATAGCAGCAGGAACCGGCTAAGGTAGAGGTCAGACTTCTGCAAGCATTTGGAAAGGTCGGAAAGGTGGAAAGGTCAGGCTGGGCCCCATGACCAGGGCTGCCGTTTAGGGCTGGGGTCTCCTTGCCTCCCAGCCTCGTGAATGGCTCAGTGCTCTGCCTGGGGAGAGGAGTCAGACCCTCCTCTCTTGCTGCCGTGTGTCACTGCTGCTCTGCTGTCTGGCACCACTGTTGCCATGGAGCAGCCCGAGGTTCTGTGCCAGGGGGCCCCTCCTGCTGTCTTTGCAGCAGCTCTTCTGTCTGCCCCCTCAGCCCTCAGCCTGGCTGTGGGATGGGCACAGAGGAGACTGCAATACCAAGCCTGGCCAATTTTAATCAAATTGTCTTTGCTATGCATTCATTGATGAGCCGTAAGTCGGCAACTTCCAACAGAGCTGAGATGGGAAGAGAACACCTGGCTCCCTGGTTGCTCCCTGGGACTTAGAATGGCATCTGGATATTTTACAAACGTGACTGTGGGGGCTGCTGAAATACAATGACAGCAGCAAACTGTCCTATTTTTCCATTGTTTACCACGTGGTTTACAGCATAAGTCTGAAGGCAGTATTCTCTCCATTTTACAGGTAAGGAAACTAAAGCTCAGAGAATTTAAGTAACTTTTTCACACAGTGAAAAAGAGGCAGAGTTGGGATCCAATCCCAGGCAATATGGTTGTATAGTTCCTGCTGTTAACTACTGTTTTGTGCTGCCTCTCTACTTCTAAAATAAAAGCTGAAACCTACCTTTGGAGATCTTGAAAATAAAAGTAGGTCATTAGCTGTTTAAGGCAGTGCTGTTTTATGTATATAGCTACATTTATGAAATACTTACGGAATAAAGTACCTAAGACTGTGGGCAGGTAATCTTCTAAGTGTTTCCATATAATAGTTCGTTAATCCCCACAACACCCCTGAGAGGTAAGGATTAAAATTATCATTCCCATTTTATAGATAGGAAAACAGGCGTGGGGGAGTGTTCAGTAACCAATCTGCAGTCACAGAGCCAGGATTGGAACCCAATAGTCTTGGCTCTAGTTTTCCACCCAACTTGAAACTATTAGGATATGAAACAAAATTCCACAAACTTCTCTACGAGGTTATTCTGGCAGAAGGCAACCTAGGGCTAGACAACCTCCTGTAGTTACTGTATTAGTTTCTAGAGCTCAATTTATCAGACTCTGCCTCTCACATTCTGAACACAAAAAGACATGCCTTGTTGTATTTGTTCCAAGGAATCATCACCAGGATTTGTGGACCGTTTGCTTAGACACCAGTGTCCTTTCCAGTTTCAGTTTTCTGTTCTGAGCAGTTACTTTCAAAACCTAGAGGAAGGCCTCAGAGGACGTCTGATTCTGTTTTGTAATTTTTATCACACGGAGCTCTGTGGCCAAGCTGGTCATGGGCCGTTGGGCACATGCTGGAAATGGAATTGTGACACCTCAGATCAGGACACAATGGCGTGGGAGATCCCACACTAGGGATTTGGGGTCCAGACTCTCTGGGATGCCTCCCAGGTTCCCTTAGCCACCTGTCTGGTCCAGCTGGTAGGGTCCCTGGGGATAAGTCCTGGTGCCCCAGGTGACAGTGGTGCAGGTGGGATTGGGCTGCCATGCTGTGCCGGGAGCCTCCAAACCTTGGCTCTCCCTTTTGAGGTTCAGTGCTCAGAGCAGCCTCTTGATTCTGCTTCATAATCTTACTTTCCAGTTGGAGGGAGAGGACAGTGTTGCAAAATGAAGTCCCTCTGCATGTGGTCAGCGCTGGGCCATCTGAGCAGCTTCCCCATGGAACAGTGCACTGCTAAATTCAGACAGAGACAGTTAACGGTCTTGACATATCTGACAACCTACAAAACCAACACACTCTGTGGTTTGCTCTTTGCAGAGGGTCTGTGAGCATCTGTGAGCTCGGCTGTAATATAGTCCATCTGGGAGATCTCAGTGAAACCAGTGAGTGTCCCCCAGCACCCCCACCGAACAGTTAAGCTTTATAAGAGCCAGGTTCAGTAGCCTGTTTCTCTCTAACCACCCTGTTTATTCTGCAGCCATCACTGTCTTTGTTGTTATTATTGTCTAAGGGAAAGGTGACTCATTTTTAACATTTCATAGGCCGCCGCCTCCCACTGGTAGGTGTGTGAGCAGATGGGGATTTTGCTATCTGCAAACCCTCCACACGCCCCGCTGATTCCCTTCCTACCTTCGTAGTGCAGTGCAGCCCACCCAAGCCATGCGCCTTCTGAGTCCCATCTACGCATCTTTCTCAAATCAGGAATTGAGCCTGCTGGTGAGGAGTGTGAGATGACCTCTGAAAGATGCCCAATCCTCTCCTTCCTTCGGGGAAAAATGTGCCAGGCATGTAGTGTCAGGGACGTAGGAGTGAGTACACGGGGTTCCTGCCACCAAGCAATTAATGAATTTAGAAGGAGTGGAGATAACGTGGACATTAATAATTGCTGCTCAGGGTGAATCTTAGCCCGTGTGGGGCACAGTGCTCAGCCTGAATGACGTCTACCACTGAATCCTCGCAATCACCCCGTGGGCTTAGGATTCTTCTCCCTCCAGAGGTGAGGAAGTGGCAGAGAGGATAGCTTAACTGGCCCAGGTCACACAGCTAACAGGTGGTAGATTCAGCAGTTTTCCATCAGAGGACAAATGGTGTTTTATTAATCATAACGCTTACTGAATGCCTGCTGCGTCCCCTGTGCCAGGGCTCACGCACATGTGCTGTCAGTGTCCGTGATAGACTTTGAGGACGGTTTGATCAGAGAGGGTCAGGACTTGCCGAGGATCACACAGGAGGAAGTGGCCGCTTGGGACAGAGGATTCTAGAACTTTTTGGTTCCTAAACCCTGGACTATATCACCTCTTGTCAAAACAGTGTAAGATGTATCACCGCACCCTGCCACTTGGTAGTGCTATTAAAAGTGACTCTAGGACCTTAGGCCTACACTGGGATGTCCCCAGGGTGGCTGGATTTTATGTTCACCCTAAACAATTCAGTCAACATGTGCTTTCTGAGCACCTGCTGTGTGCCAGACTTGCCGTGAACAGAAGAGGCCCCGAGAGCAAGCCGTTCTGGGGGTGTGTTAATCTGGGTGAAGGGGGCTCTTGACTGAGGCAACTGAAAAGGCAAAGAAAGACCTGGGAGCAAGAAGGAACACTTAAAGGAACAGAAATTCGTGGGTGTGTTCTGCCTCTGTGAGCTGTTCTGGGACTGCAGGGCGGCATCCGCGGGGTCGGGAGGGGTGTGTCTGCAGCCCGGCCTACGTGAGCTTCGTGGCTGGACAGATGACCCTGAGCTGCCGTGTGGCTCCTTGATGAGGGCGGCCCTGTTGCAGGTGGCAGGGTTGGAGACCCCTGCTCTATCAGAAGGCCTCGTGCTCTTTCTTCCCTCGGCAGTTGCTTGATAATTGTTTATTGAAGAACACTTGGCCTCTAGAGAAACTCACAGTTGAAATAAAAGGGTCGGCTTCTCTAAAATTTATTCTTGTCACCTTGAAGCCAAAGGGCCCTGTTTTGTAATCGCAGGGTGATGGCATGTGTGCACACGTTTTGGTCTTTAATAACAGAAGCATGGAAGTTGTTGCTTCTTAGATTTCTTCTTTCCCGAGTGCAGTATGTCCACATGCAGAGTCCTACCAAGCGTGGTGGTAGTTAGCGTGCATTAAGCGCCCACTGTGTGCTTCTCAAGGGCCTGTTTGAGCTCTCCTTTCACCAGCCCATTTTGTCCTCATAAGACCTCTGACCCAAGTAGTATTTATATTCCCACATTGAAGATATGGAAGGTGAGACCCAGAGAGGTGAGCCAGAAAGAGCCGGGGATCCCACAGTTGGGAGTATAGGGGCTGGAATCCCTGACACAGCAGCCTTAGAGGCAGACGGAGCATCAGGCCTATTTTGCAGAGGAGGAAGACAGAGGTGTGGAGGAGGGTTGGGCCTGGAATCCGGGTGTTGTGGGTCTGACCGATGGTCCACTCGAACGGGAAAGGTGGTGGAACCGCACATGCACGCCTGGCTGATACTTGTTCAAGGACTCGGTCAAGGGCCCCCTTGAAGTTGGAATAGAGGAACGGGCGTCTGAACTGGAGAGCAGAGTGGCAGCAGCTGCTGTGGCCACACCCTCTGCTCGTCTTCAAAGTTGGTCACTGTCTGTGTCTGGTTCATCACCGCCTTCTGTTCAGCCCCCCTGTTCCCAGACCCTCTAATACATCGCAGGTCCCCCAAATCACCTGGAACATTTCTAAAAGGGCAGGTTTCTAGGCTCTGAGGTTGGCCTAGTGAATCGGGATTTTGATTCTGGGAGCAGGGAACCTGCATTGGTACGGCGCTGGGCCGTCTGAAGGGCACTCGGGTTGGGGAACCGCTGGTCTAGACCTCAGTGCTGAGGCCCCAGAGCAGTGGAGGTGGATTTTGTCTAAGGTTCTGGGTATGATGCTTAACCCTGGTTACCTCTGGGCCAGGGGAGAGGTTACTGTCATCATCCCCAGACACCCTGGGGACATGCTGGAAATACCTCACTGACTGGCGGTTTCATTTTGCATCAGTGTGATTGTTGTGTCTGCCCCCTTTTCTTTTTTATATTTTAAAAATGTGGCAAAATGTACATCACATAACATGAACCATTTTAACCATTTTTAGATGTACTATTCAGTGGCATGAAGTACAGTCGGCTTTTTGTGCATGCAGCCCAATCTTGAAGGCTTCTTTAGGAAAATTCTGGGAAGGAATGTCTGTGCACACCCTGGGTGTTTAATAACTGCTTTCAGATAGCCATAGAGCAGTGGGATTGTTGGGGTGATGGAGTACATTATCACACAGTAAGTCAGCATTCCCGCTCTGGACTTTCTTAGCAGCGACTTAATCTCTGTCTGAGACACTGGTGAGCTATGTTGAACGCTCAATTTCTATTTCTGAGTGAGGCAGAATGAATGATGAGTTCATTGTCTGGTCAATGCCAAGGGCAACTTCCCCTGCCAACCCCAGGCTCCCGTGGCAGAATAGAGGAGCCCTCGGAAAAAGCCAAGTTTCTCTCCTACGTGCATGTCAGGGGTGGGCAACCCACAGTTAGGCTGGAGCTAGAACTCCGAGTGCTGCTGACTCAAGACCGACTTGATTGAGAACCCAACAAATGGGCCTTTTTAAATGGAAGAGGAGATTTTTCTTACCATGTGTCAAAAAAGACCTGTCGGCAATCTTGTTATACATTTCACCCTGCTGACTTCTTAAGTACAACAGCACTCCTGACCCATTTACCTTTTTCAGTGTATTTGGGTTTATTTCTGTGGTTACCAGGCACTGAGGAAAGCTCACAAAAGCCGGCCTGTTTGAGCTGGAGCACGTTGCCAGTGGAATTTTGGTGAGCTTCACAGTGGTGGAGGGGAGGGTATTAAATCAGAGAGTGGACCAAGAGACACAGAAGTATTGGATTCTGTAGCTGGAAGAGATCTTATACAGGCTTTGTTATAGGTGAGGATAGCGCCACCCAGAAAGGGAGTGGTCTTCACCGAAGGTCACATTTCCAGTTAGGAACTCAGCCTGCCTGTGGCTTCTGGTGTTCAGGGCTGGGGACTTTCCACGGCATCAGACCTTCCTAGTCCTTGAACTTGAGTTCCATTGAACTAGAGGGCTTATAGCATAATAAACCTGAAGATAAGTTCTCCTGAATCGAGTGTTCTTTCCAAATTCATTTAAACGTTTGGTGACTTCTCCATTCATTTTCTGGATTTGGGTAGAATCAATCTTCGCTTCTGAGCAGACTTTTCTGTTGGAGTCTCTTTCCTAAGATGGGTATCTTTCTGATTACATTTTCTGAACCCTGGCCTCTACTCCGGTGAGAGTAGTTATGGGGATGTTCACTCTCTCTCCAGGATGGCAGCACAGTGGGTTGAAAAGTAGAGAGCTGAGTCATCAGCGTTGGGGACGGTTTATCCTGTCCCAGGATGCTGGTATTATTTGTCCTTGTCCTTGTAGTCTGGGAAGTGATTCGGATGTAAGTTACAGACTAAACTTAGCAGAGCTGTCTATAAAGTTTAAGGCTCTTGTGACTTGCAAACATCTCAGCTTCAAAGCCGAATTAGGGAATGCACCAAATATGAAATGTTTACTGGGGGCCTGTTTGTGCCTGGCCATAGTCAAAACAGGAGGCACCAAAAGAAATTTGACAAGGTCTCTAATGGGAAGAGACAATGAGTAAGTGCCCAGATACTTTTCAAGGGGCTTGGTTACAAACCCCTGCTTCCTGGTTACCCTTTCAGAAGGAGAGAGATGCTTGAAGTCGAGCAGAAGCCCTGGCTGCCCCTCAAGCTCAGCGAGGGCTGGGTAATACTGTGCACATGTTCAGTGAATATTTTGTTCTATGCCCGTCCCATCTTTTTCTTTTAAATCTTCATACAGGACGTAACCATCATTTAGAGGAGGCAAACCTAGATTTAGGTATAATTTATCTGGGTTTCAGTCTTGCCCCACCACTTAGCTCCTGCCCTTGGATGCATCACTTGACGTTGCTCAGCATTCATTTTTCATCAGTAGAATGGACTCACCTTGACCTTGGGTGCCGCACTTAACCTCTGTGACCTGGGATTTCGCATCTTTAACACAAGAGGCAGTGAGGATGAGTGTGAAATGCACAGTGGTATAGGCATTCGTTATTGTTATTCCCATGCCAGGAGGGGGCTGCTGTCTTATTGTTTTATCTCAAATGAAGTTTTGAGGGAATGAATAGATTCTAAGGTTGGTAACTTTCTATTGCCAGAGAGTGGATGTACCTTCCCTCCACCCCCACGTTCCCGGCCCTAATTGTATTGTCTGATGACCCCCAGCCAGCACTGTACCCCAGTCATGCAGGGTCATTTGCATAATTTTAATGGCCATACATAATGGTAGATAAAAGCTAAATGTCTGAGAATCTTATCTGGCCAAATCAGTCTGAGCAGAGAGGATGTTTGGGGCCATCTGCTGCTTTTGAATCATCAGGATCAATCAACACACTCTCCTCTAGCTTTGATCATCAGAGGATACACGAAACCATTATTTATAATTGAAGACCAGGTACAATGATCACATAGATAAGCCCTAAGTAACCAGTGCCTTTTATTCTAATGGACATTCGAAGAAAAAGGCCTGAACTTTGAGTAAAATCACTGCCTTTTTGCTTTCAAGGCCCTTCAGCTATTTTGTTAAGGAATTGAAGCCAGAAACCATTTATGACTTTCCCCCCTACATTAGGGGGATGCGGGACAAAATATCTTTTTTTTTTTTGCAGTTTTTGGCCAGGGCTGGGTTTGAAGCCACCACCTTTGGTGTATGGGGCTGGCGCCCTGCTCCTGTGAGCCACAGGCGTTGCCTAGGACAAAATATCTTTGGTTCCTGGTAACAAGAAAGAAGATTCCACACTTAAGCAGGAGTATAAAAGAAAATTGAATCTAAAGATTGGTTTCTGGATTTGACTAAAGTCTCTAATACTGTTTAGCCACAGTAAAGCCCCAAGTTTGTATTATATGTATAGGGTGATATCATAAAATGTGGGGTATTTGATTAATTAGATCAGTATGTGTTTGTTATATCACCTCTTTCCAAACACCACGAGACTTAATTTCTTATTTTCAGTTGGAGTTTTAAACCCATGGGCACCATAAACATGTAGATTGTGGATAAATTAAGAGATAAATAAATGCACTATGTGAGACACAATCTGATAGTGGTGGAAAAATAAGAAACATAACCTTCGACCTCTATGCCAGGGCTAGAATTGTGCCCCATTCAGCACTTCCTGGGATTGAGGAGACCCAGTTCTTTTCCCCTTTATTTGTTATAATTTGCTGCTAGGATGTAGCCGGGCTAGCAGGATTTTTCTCAAGAAATGGTGTTCGGCCCTCCAAGGCTCCCTACTTATTGGAAGGAAGGGGGATTTTTGTATTTCTTGGTGTTGTCTTCATTTAACTTGTTTGATCAAATAAGTTTCAGTTCTGACGTAATCTTTGCAAAAGCAAATGAAGCGTGGAATATTGACATTTACTGAGATTAGAAGGAAGTGAAAGTCAGAACTTCGGGGGCCTCTCCCACTTGCTGTGGTTATTTCTGTGGCCCCCTCTTCTGTCCCGATCTTCTTTCCTGAACCCCTGACCTTGCACATCTAGAAGCTCCTACTCCCATCAGTATTTTCTATGTTAGAACCTCTGATCTTCATTCTGGTGGACGTTGACACATGCTCCTGGGGACGTTGACCTTTGCTTCTCGGGAGGAACAGCCTCAAACTTGGTTAGGTACAGATCGTCTGGAAGTCATTGTGACATTAATATTTGTTGAGATGTTGTTACTACCCACGCTTATCTAGGTATATCTGTATGTGATTCAGACATAACTATGTTACCCATTTAATAAAATTTGGGGGGAGGAAAGCTTGATAATTGAGAAAATTCTATCACTCTTTACTTGTTTTTGATGCTACTGTTTTCCAGATTTTGAGAAAGCTGGTTATTAGTTGATGTAGCTGGCAAACATTGGAGAATTACTAGAAAGTCCTGATTTAAAGGAACACTGTGTGAGGTATCTGGCCTCTCCAATGGGAGGGGCAGTTGTTTGGAGGAGGGTCTTATGATGGAGCATCTTTCTTCATACTGCTGAAGATCCACTATCTTGGTCTGCCCTGGGGGGGATGTCTCCAGCTCTTCAGGACGCCCAGGGCAGGGACCTCAGCCTCATGATGAGTGTCCTGGGCACAGGTTGCCTCAGAGGACCTCTTAGTCTGGAGCTGCCTGTCTGCACCTCAGGGTGCACCTTCCAGGAGCCCTGGGCATTTTAATGTTGTGGCACTTTGCCATTTGGATTTGAAGATATTGGTCTTACATTGGAGAACAAAGCATGACACTTGCAGAAAGAGAGGGAGGAAGGGTAAGAACAAACTCACTTCATCTAGAAATTTGGGCTTTGCAACAGGGAAGTGAATGGTGGGAGTTTTGTTCTATGAAGGTAGTTGGGATGTACTCCCGTGATCGTTATTATCAAATCTCAGAAGGCCGGGCCTGTGAGATGCATCCCGAGTCACCGCGTGGCACCAGCATATACAGTGCTTTTATCTCTTGTCATCCTCTCAATAACCTTGGTTCACCCACTGTTCCCATCTTATCAGTGAGAAGAAAATTAGGACGTAGGGGTGAAGATGCCGGTGGAGGATCCCTCAGCTGGTAGTGTCAGGGCCAGGATTTGAAGCAGGGATTCTTACACTCTTAGGGCCTGCCCTTGGCCATATAACTCTGCTCTGGGGTGACGAAATCAGTGTTGGGTGTGAGTGTGTTTATGCACATGTGTGTATATGTGCCTGCGTGTGCACGTGCCCGAACACTTAGATGTCAACATTTTGACCCAGCAGTGTCAGACTGATAGGTCACCTCTGCTCCATTACTTCTGAGTAACTGAGCCCAGCTCCTGGTTTCATGTTATTGCTCTTGCTAAGAGATGGCCCTGGCCCTGGGAGTGCGGCTTTAGCGTGTGTTTCTTCTCCTTCCTCCTCTCTACGATGAGCAAATGCTGTTGTTAGTGCTGTCAGGTAATAAACGTGTGCCTGCTGTCATAGGTAGCTGCGTGCCTTTGGTAAGAACCTCTCGGAGCTTGTTTTCTCATCCATGCACTAGAAATGATAACACAGCTTTTGATGGTATCAGGGAAGGGAGCATTAAATGAGATGACGTTAATCTCCACCCGGCATCAGCACGCGGAGAGTCGGGACTCCAAATACGTTCTGCTCTTAGGGTTTGCCCAGACCGCAGGTGGCAATGAGCTCCGACCCTGGACTCTTTCTCACCCATCTGGGCACTTCCCTTCGATATGGACAAGCAGCTGGCCTCTTGCAGCTATAGCCATTTGCAGGCACCTTCTTATTGTTTTTCAGCTTTTCTCATTTGCTTAGCAAATAGCCCTGCCTGGCTGCCTTGGAGGGAATTTTGACACCTAGCACAGGCCACGCATGTGCCCCGTACACAGGGGGTCATGACTTTCTGCTTCTCAGGGCAACAGGGTATCTTACACGCCATTTTCTTCCTTTTTGGAGCAGGATGAAACTCTGTCTCTCCATTTCATCATAGTGCTTTTTAATTTTTAAGGGAAAAAGGTCTCAAAACCCTACATGTCTCTGGGGAGACTCACTGCCACAGCTTCAGTTTTCTCTTCCCTCCTTGGGTCTGTCCTGACACCCTGCATGTCTTACAAGGGACCGGGAGGGGGTGTTCAGCGTTGCATCTTGGGTTCAAGAAGGGAAGGGGGGGGCGAGGGAGGTGGAGAGCGTAGGCGTGTTTAATGGGGTGCAGCTGCCATGGTCTTTTCCCTCTGACCGCATTTCAAGATGAATAACACTCACACATGGCAGAGCTTCCCCCAGAGCCTACGTGTGTGTCTCTGCCCCAGCCTGGGGCCTCCCCGTCCATTTTTGGATCCTGCCCAGCAGCTGCGTTTATCCTCCTCACCCTGCTCATCATTCAGCAGCTTTGGTGGCAGCAACTTAAGTTAACTTCAGCGCCTTACAGTTCTGAGATGTGCAGAAATTAAGCAAACTCCTGGTGCTCTCATTTTTCAAAGATTTCATTGGTAAAAAATATCTACAGTAGTGGCCGCAGGTGATTTTTTTGGTTTTCTTTGGGGGAAAGTCCAAGCCTTTGTTTAGAATTCCTCCCCTTTCCAGTAGCATCTCCCACAAAGTTGATTCATTTTTAAGTGGGAAGAATAACCAGCAACTCTAACAACAGTTTTCACCTTGGTGTGTTATCTTTTGTATGTGCACCTGTATTTACATAGCCCAAATCCTGATCTTCACAATATTTTGAATTCTGCTGTTTCACCTTAAACCCATTTCCACGCCTTTACATTATTACTTCCTAATAGTAGCATTCTCTGACTAGTTAATATACATAGAACCTCTTGACCCCTGAAGGTACTGTAACAAACTGGTCAGCATACAGAGGTAGTGAACACACAGGAATGAGGCCTCCTGAAATGATATATATGCGGGATGCATGTCTGGTCTATGAAAATTAGGTCCACTTGAGGTGGTCAATGTAGGGAGGTGGTCAACTATGCAAGGTCTACTGTATTCTGACTTATTACTGATATACCTACATGAACTATGCTTTACAAATTTACTCCTCTAATCTTGGACGTCTTAGAGTGTTGCCATATTTCCAATTGTTTTGCCACGAGAAGGGAAATCCTATAGTAAACATCTTTGTGTACAAGTCTTTAAGTTTCTGTTGAATTAGTCCTTTGGTGTCATTTTCCAGGAGGAGAATTGTTGAAGGGTGTAAATATCTCCATGGCGTCACTGATGGAGATATTTTAAAAATCAGTGGTCTCTCTGTCGGCTTTCATGCCAGAAAAATGTCAGAAGAAAATAATACAAATGAACCATTAAAAAGACAACCCCCATCTTTCACTCCGCTGGACATACGGGGTGGGTGGTTGGGTGCTGCCTTGGAAGGCCCTAGCTGTGCCAGTGTGCGCATGTCTGTCCTTGTGGCAGAGACTCCTTCTGGTCATCTCCTGCTTCTGCTCATCCTGCCTGCTCGACAGCCCCACTTCAGCACCCAGCACGTGCCCAACTCATCTTGAGCAGAGCCCAAGGACTTAGACCTCCAGGTGTCAACCAACTCCTTCTGTCCGTCAATGTGACATAGCTCCTCTCAGATTTGTGAAATAATTTAGTGTCCACAGATTAATGTGTATATGCAGGACAACCCCCCTAGTGGACCACCTCCCTATGTTGACCACCTTCTTCAGTTGATCTAATGTTTATAGACCAGACACCCCCCACATGGACATGTAAGCCTAGTTCTTTAGGTTGACCACTTCTGTATGTTGACTAGTTTGTTACCATCTCTTGGGTGGTCAACTTACAGAGTTTCTACTGTAGTATGTCCATAATCATGAGATTTTTGGATGGAAGCCCTTCTTTGAATGGGCTTCTTCCCTGTGTGAATCTCTGTGTGTCTCCTCTGCCTCTGATGAGGACACCAGACATGGGATTTTGGGCCCATGCTAATCCACTATGACCTCGTGTTAATTTAATTCATTACATCTATAAAGACTTTATTTCTAAATAAGGTAACCTTCTCAGGTTCCCAGTGGATACTGCTCCACTGGGAACCGTGAACCCCTTTCTGCCTCATAGGATGAGAATGGAGAACAGGGAACAAGAGCAGATGCCTGGGTAGGCATAGAGTTTGCCCACATGGCCTTGAGACAAAGGTTGGGTGACAACCCCCTTGTGCCTTTTAAGAGGCTGTGGCATGGCTGGAGCACTGAGAGAGACACCTGCCTGAGTGAGGAGGAGGTTGCCCGGTGCAGCTTTCTGTCCTTGAGGGGAGAGAGGAGGCTTGGGGTTAATGCCCCGCCGCTATGCTTCATTAGCTGAAATCAAGGTCACCTGGACTATTGCCTTTGCCAAGCAGAGGCATTGCTCTGTGTCTCTGAAGCTGAGGGGACCCCAGAAGCAGACATCAACATGTCCAAGTTGTAAAGTCAGACTTGAAGCAACAGAAAGGGAAGAAAGTCTTTTGGCCTGTTACCTGCACCGCTGCAAAATACATTTATAAGCATTCCAGGAAAACTGCAGGGCAGAAGGTGAAAATTCTCTAGCAGGCAAGGAAGGGGAAATGAAAAGTAACTGTACAAGGCTCATAATTACTCATTGAAAGTGTGTAAAACGTAATTAATATGATCTGTATTGCAGTGCTGTCTCTCTTGTTTTATTTAAGTGAACATAAAATGTAATTTATAAGGGCTTCCCTAGGTTAACTGCCAGTATCAATTCCCTGAACTGTGTTTTTCCATGGGGTCTTAATGTTTTTCGACAATAAAGTTCTTCTGACATAGTGGGGGTTTTCAGGGATAGAATTTGTGCTGAGCTTTGGAGTGGAGGCTGATTCTTCACCCCAGACATGCACAGCTTGAAGGTATCAATTCCCATTCATTCTCTACTCGGTGAATGTGAGGTTTTTTTAAAAATGTCACTGAGGGTGTTACTTGTGTACAGAAAACACTGCTAAAACAAATTGAAGTCACAAATCTAGGAACCTACCTTTCAGTTAAGAATCATCCTTGTCTGTTCATAAACCTAGTAAACAGTTAATGCTTAAGAGGCCTTAGATTAATATTCGACCCTATAGTACTCAGAATCTTTTTTTAGCAATTTAAATTCCACTTAAAATTTAAAAGTCTTTTTTGAGTACCTTCAGTTGCCTGGTTAACAAGCAAGAATTTAATATAAATCCGATACCTCAAACTTACAAATGTAGTAAGTCTTAAGTTTTTTTAAGTACTCCAACATTATATGTAAACTTTATATGAACACTGGTATTTGTAAAAATTTCAGCTTAAAATCTCAAGTCAAATAAATTGTTCAGCTAAATCTTCCATATTGATATTGTAAGGTAGATCTACTCAGCTGGGTAAAAATCTTAGCAATATTAATATTGTAGGTTTATTCTTAAACATTTTTATACTTAGTTTTAAAAATAGCCTTGTTGAAATATTATTCACAGGTAAAATCCACCCATTTTAAGTGTAGAATTCAATGAATTTTAATATATTTACAGAGTTATACAGACATCACCACAATCTAATTTTAGAACATTTCCATCAACCTAAAACGAAACTGTGTGTCTATTTACCATCACTTGCTGTTCCTCCCTTGGCCTGAGTCTCAGCTCATCTACTTTCTGTGTCTCTATTTTTGCCAGTTTAGGACATTTTCTGTACTTCATTTGAAATCATCCTGGATTTTTAAGGAACTAATTTTGTCAACTCAGACCATTTTGGGGTCGCCTTCTCAAGCTGTTTCCTGGACAATGGTTGTGGCCTGAAGGTTCCCCTGCAGAGCTGAGCTCTGTGCTGAGTGGGGCTCTGTGGCTCTGCCCAGACTCTAGTCCCTGCCTGCTGACTCAGACAACTCACCAGGGAAGACCAATCCCGCCATCTGGCTCCATTCTGTCCTGGTTCCTTGCCTGCCCTTGGGCCCATAAACAATTCTTAATTAAATGAGAGCCCACTGAAGTCCATACTGGTGATGTCTGACCCTGAGGCCACCATTCTGGGCTCCCCTTGTGACGGCCATGCTCTGCTGACCACCTACCATCCTCATAGTGCCAGCTCCAGGCCACCAGCCAATCTGCTGGCTGGCAGCCTCTGGGCCTCACCTCATGACAGTATTCCCTGTCCCAGCAAAATAGCTTACAAAGCAAAGCCCTGGTAGCAGGGACTTGAGCACAGATCTGTACACTCCCATTCATAGCAACATCAGTCACAATGGTCGAAACAAGATTGAAAGACGAATGGATAAATGAAGATGGGATATATGTATAACTGGGAATTATTCATCCCCCCCAAAAAAGGGACTTCTGGCACATCCTAGCTTAGAAGATGTTATGCTAAGTAAAATAAGCCAGACTCCGAAGATCTAATATTGTGTGAGCCTACTTGTATGAAGTACTTGGTGTTCTCAAATTCATAGAGACAGAATGTAGAGAGTGGTTACTACCATGGACTGGGGAGAGGGAATGGGGGGATTGTTATTAAATGGGCATAGAGTTTTAGTTTGGAATGATAAAAATGTTCTGGAGATGGGTGGTTGGTGTGGTTGCACAACCAATTGCCACTGAATTGGACATCTAAAAATGGTTAAAATGATGCCTTTTATGTTACGTGTATTTAATCACAATTTACAAAAAAAAAAAAAAAAAAAAGCAAAATCCCAATTGTATTATTATCCTTGCCTTAAAGATTTTATTTGGGGGTTTGGCTAGAGAATCAAGTGCGTGCTTTCCCAGGTTGGCTTCAAAATCCTTTTTGGGTCAGTAATGAAGGTACAATAAAGAAATAATGATGATGCCTCAGCCTGGTGGCCTGTCCTTTGCAAGCACCCCCACCCATTCCCTGACCTCACTTACCCTCCCTGGCATGAGGTTCTCCCTGGCCCCTTCTCCACATGTCCCTCCGTGGCACTCTCCATGGGTGCACCTGCTCTGCCTGTCTGTCCCCAGACCTTTCCAAGATATGAATCCACTGGGGCCTCAGTAAGCTCAGTGCTTCCCAGGCCTCTCAGCAGGAGAGTCTGATTCAGAGGAAGAGGCTGGGAATGTAGGTTTTGTAATAAATGCCTTGGATGACTCTTATCAGGAAAGTTTAGAAGAACTTGGACTGGAGTAACTGTGTTTGAAAAATGGTTTAGTTTCCTAGCTTTTGGGAAAGGAGCTTTTATTCATGGACTCAGTTGGCCCTGAATTTGGGCCCCTTTCAGGTACCTAGTGTGTCGTGGTGGACGAGATGGAATGGACCTTACAGTCTCTTGGTAGTGATGGACAGTGGCCAATTAACCATTTAAACTAAAAGTCAGGAGGGGAGAAATACTTTGAAGAAGAATATAGCCCAAGCAGGGGAGGGAGAAAGAGAAGGAGGCTATGTGTGTGTGTGTGGGGGGGGGAGCGTTACCAGGGAGACCCTCTCTGGGGAACTGTGAGCAGAGAAGGAAAGCAATCGAGGGTGTCGGGATGGCTGCTCCAGGCTGACAGGGCAGTGAGTGCAAAGGCCCTGAGACTTACGCTTGGTGTTTTTGAAAAACAGCAAGATGACCAATGTGGTGGAGGTGAGGTGAGGGCAGGCAGGGGCTAGGTCCTAGGCCTTGGATAGGACTTCGGGTTTGTTCTAAGAACAGACAGGGAGGATCTTGTGATCTGATGTACATATTTAGAAGATCACTCTGGCCACTGGTGGAGAATAGAGTGGGGAGGCCAAGGTGGCAAAGCGGGGACCAGTGAAGATGTTTTTATCTGAACCCAAGGGCAAGTGATGGTGGCTGGTGAGGGTGGAGACGTTGTGATGGGTGGGATATAGCAGATAAGAAAGAGGAATCCAGAATGACTCCTGCATGTTTGTTCTGCACAGCTGGGGCGTAGGGGAGGCCTCTACTGTCGTGGTGAACACTGGGGGAGGGAGGTTTCCGATGCAGAGCTCATGAGTTCTCCTTACCAAGTTTAACATGCCCTGTTCATAAACAACCTCAGACCAAAGCTAAACAATCTTATCCCTAACTTGACTCTTTCAAAGTATCCAAGTCAGGAGTTTTCAAACCATGCATTGTAACTCATCAATCAGTGTGTTGTAAAATCAAGGTAATGAGTTGTGACTAGTATTTTAATACGTACAAGAGTATGGAATATGGAAAACATTGGCCCGTGATAAGGATACATACTTTCTCATAAAACTTTTGTTTTGGTTTTATATGCATATTTATGTGTTAACTGGGTGCAAAAAGGGAAAGGGATAAGGCCTGGGCAAATTTCCTTATCTGTAAAATAAGTGTGAGGTTAGTAAGATAAATATCTTTGGTTGAGTTCTTAGATCACTTGACCTGTTGTTTTATTTTCATTCACTTGTGGGAAGCACTTAGACAGTGGACAGCAAGAGGGGGTGAACTTGGCCAGCCAGGGCCGTGCCTGCAGGACCTTGTGGTAGGAGGGGAGGCACAGCCTGGGCCTGTTCCCCAGCCCTGCTCGGGGACCTCTGGCCACTCTGCCCCCTCACTGGGCCCAGTGTTCTCTGAAAATGAGCTGGAGTGTGACCAGATGAGGGCTGAATCTCCATAAACTCAACATGAGTTTGGATCCAAAGTGTTATAAATTCCTTGGGATAAAGAGTCTCACAGAGTTAGATACAGGTTCACTGGTATTTTTCAGTTTCTGAATGGATTAGCTACAGATGTAGTTTTTCCGGGGACTCACTGACCTCTAGTTACCTTTGAACTTCATGAGAACCGCTGAGGACTGAGCCAAGTCTAAGCCTGATTGTGACACGGGAGAAGCCTCATTACTCTCTCTCACTTTTATTTTGCTGTCTGCTCTTTCCTCTGGTTCTAAGTATTCCATCCAGAAACCTAGCCAAAACAACAAATTTGGGTTCTAGTGTTAGTGAGTAACTCAAAGAGAGGGCTTCTCTTTGCATTTAAATGGAAAGTGGTGGCCCAACGGGGAATGCTCACCTCCAAAGGACGTGAGTTGTCCTTACAGAGAGGGTCATAGACTGGATTCTTCTTGCTCTGAGATCTCCTAACTCTACTATCATCTGGGAGAATTTCAGGCTGGAGCCCCGGTTACTGAGACAAGAGGGTCCTTAAAAGAGAGGACCTCCAAGAGACTCCCCAAGCTATAGACTATCAGGGCTGCTTCCATGTGAAGCTTTAAGGTAGAGGTCCCCACTTAAATATTACCGCTCTAAGTAGCAGTTTTAGTAGTAAAGGGCATTTTCCATTTGAGAAACTTCTCCTCCCCCGTACCAGGATTTGGCCTTTGTTGGTGGACTATAAACCACGTAGAAATGGGTTTCATCTCTACAACTGCCCCAGGCCCCATGTCTCTGCCCCTCATTACTGCATCACTGCCCTCACCCTGCCCCTCCCACCTTGACAGCCCCGGCCACCCCCTTGGTTCTAGGGCTCCCATAGTTCTCCAGGGAGACCTCCCCCCTGGCTGGTGCTTAGAAATTAGGGATTTCAAGTTGGAAGGGATTTATCAATCACCAGGTCGAACCCCTTCACCTAACCAAGGAGAAAACTGAGGTCCAGGGAGACCTCGTTCACAGTGAGACTCTCAGTTTGGTGGCAGAACTAGGATGGGACACTGCATTGTGGATAGCTAAGTTTCAGAGATGAGGATGCTGACCCAAGCTGAGGCTAGTTCATGGGTGAAACCAGGACTTGAATCTATTTCTGACTGAACCTTCTCCTTCCAAAGGTGCTGCTGGGCGGCCAACCCGTCGTGGTTTGCCTGGGACTTTTCTCGTTTTAGCACTGAGAGTCTTTTGTCCCGGGGATCTCCTCGGCCCAGGCAAACCAGATTGGTTTGTCACTCTAGTTTCAGCACAGTGGCCTCGGAAGGTGATGGGGAAGAGCCAGGAGACTTAGTGTCTTTTCAGGGCTGCCTGTGGCTGCCCCAGTTGCAAAACAAACTGCTTGTCCTCAGAGGAATGGCTCCCCCAGGGAGCCCAGCACTGCTCACCCTTCTCACTGGATGAGATTGGATCAGACACTGTCCTGTCCCGACAGATGGCTGAACTGCACTGCTCTCAGTTCTCTGGCATGAAGCTGTGGGTTTGGAGAAGGGATCACTGCAACGGCATTGCTGTCGTACACACTCATATAGCACGGAGTAGACGGGGAATCGTGCCAGCCTCTTAGCAAATCAGATTCGCAAAGTGTCTGAGTCGGCTGAGTGTTGGAGTTGTTTTGCCAGTGGGAGGAGCGGAGACCCATTGGAACTTGAGTGATTGAGTACAGAAGTGCTTTGAATGTTGAGGGATGTGACTTCACAACAATAGTGGGAGTTATAAGTGTAAAGGCATCTTCACTGCCTTTGGAGACAGCACAGTAAAGTCTTGAAGAGCACCAGTTTAAGACCTGGGCTTAAATGTGCTGCTAGTCTTGCCACTTGCTGACTGTGTGATCTTGAACAAGTTACTTAACCTCCCTGGGCTTCAGTTTCCTCAACTGTAAAATGGGAATAAATGATATTGTTATATCTAACTTACAGGGTATTTATGGGGCTCAAATGCAACAATGTGAGAAAAGCATTTAGCATTGCATCAGACATCAGGTACATGGTAAATCCTCAGTAAGTGATAGTTTAATGTGTTTTCTAAGCCCTGACTTCCAGCCCTGGCTCTGCTGCTAGCTACAGGGGCTTAAGGCAAGCATGTAAGCTCTCTGAGTTTCTTCTGCAAATTGAGGGGTTGGCCTATATAATCCCTCGGAATTCCAAATGCCTTTGGTTTTATGACATGCGTGAAAGCGAGTTCCTACCCTGGGTCCAGCAGCATTTCAGTTTTATGTCTTCAGACCTGAATCAACAATCCCGCAGCTCCCGTCTATTCCAACAGCCCTGACAGGGTCCTGGGGAGCCTCTCGCAGGGTGAGATGAACTTGATTCCTTGGTCATGAACTAACTTTCTAAGACTTGCTCTCAGGTCAGAGTCTGGGAACGGAGTGTTCACTGGAAAACAGTGTACTCTCCATCATTATGAAACAATCACCAATGTCTTGATTTAATTTTAGCGTCATTTATGTGTGGAGTTCCGAAATGTGCATAACTGTGTCTGGGTCCAAGACCTCATACCGTAAATGGATTTAAAAAAAAAACTGTCTTGGATCCCATTGATTTGAGTTTAGATGGGAGAAAGCAAGTGTTGTAACTAAATAAAACTCACAGTGGGGTGGGCAGCAGAAGGCCACCATTAAATGCTCTCAGGGATCCCATTCATGGGACTTTGTGATCATCAGACTTTTCATTTTTAAAGGAAAAAAAAACAACAAAAAAACCATAGCCTGATGCTACTGGCAGTTTCCTCCAGATATAGAGCAGGAACCAAGCTCTCTGATGTTCTTCAAGGAGGTGTTAAATTTCAGATCGTTTAGGAGCTTTTTGAGTACCGACTGTGTGCCAAGTGCCAGCAGCATGGATAAGATGGAGTCTCTAATGCCTAAACCCAGGGCCTGGCACGGTGCCAGCATATCATAGGTGCTTTGATAAAAATTGTCAAATGCATTAGTGTAATGACTGTTAATCGCTCGCCACCCGGCATTTCAGTGAATGCTATGATACTAGTTGACATGTGGGTCACCTGTCCTGGAAGTCACCAACCAACCAGGTCTCATGCCACGAGGAAAACTGTGGAGGTGTTGGGCTTATGTGGACAAGTGTGGGAGTTGAGAGTGTGGTCTTCCTGGCTCAGAATCCCGTCTTTACCTCTTACTAGTCACGAGACCTGGACTAGTTACCCAACCCTGCCAGGCCTCAGTATTCCCCGTGGTGGTGAGAAACAGGAGCACCCTCCAGACATTAGTTGCCACTATTGTCTGCTTACTCAACCTTCTCTGAGGCCACTTTTTCTAAGACACACTTGGGCTAAATATTCCCATGCTTAGGGGCATATATTCCAGGCCCTTCCTTTGCCTCCCGAGCAACATGATAGTTCTTTATTATGGTCATTTCAGTGTGACAAGTACAGTAATCAGTGGTGGACCCTACAAAGCAAAAGCCCCCATGGTCCAGACTGAGAAGAGGCACAGCGGGGCTCAGCTTCCAGGGAGTATCTGTACCTTCTCCCGACATCGGCACGGGGGGGCCATTCAACAGCCCTTACTGTGAACGTTACGCTGTCTTTGGAGGTAAATTAAGCCAGGTTGCGTGGGAATTATTTTATTCTGCTGTAAATCTGGAGGCATGAAAGTATGATTTGTCTCCCTCTTCTCCACAGGGGAGGAAACCTTATTATAATAAAATGCAGATTCCTGGCTTTAGCCCCCTCTCTCCCTTGCTTCTGATTGGACACACTGGGATGAAGCAAAGGACACGCCCAGAAACCCACCTTTCTGATAAGCAATCTGATTGGGAAACTCTAGTTTTTGGAGCATGACATGAGGATTTGGGGAGACTTCAGTCTGTTCTTGGTGTCTCTTGACTCTTATTTCCATCTTTCTGTAGATCACTGGGTCCCTTCTGAGTCATCTGGCTCTTTCTGACGTACAGGGATGGTAGAAAATGCCCTGACCTGAGCGTCCTGCCCTGATGTGCAGGGTGAGCTGTGACTCGGTGGTCTGTTTCCTCCTGGTGGTCTGGGCAGGAGTGTGGGGATGGTCCTTCCTCACTTGGGCAGGACCTGCCAGTCTTATCTTGGCAACTTTCCCTCAACATGGCCTTGACCTTAGCTGTGCGGCCGCAGTTAAGGGAGGCCCAGTGAGGTTATCTGCAAAACGCAGGTACTTCCTTCACTGCAGGGAGGATTACACTTCCCCGGGTGCCTGGCACACCGTGTGTGCTCCATCAGCGCCAGGATTGTTATCATTCCCATAAAAAGCACACAAGGCCCCTTTGGCTTTTGTGGACTTGGGCGCCCAGGGAAGTCCTGGGCAGGGCTGGACCAGGCACTGGCGGCTGCAGGCAAAGGACCCGAGGTTGGGCCCCACACGGTCAAAGCATTTTAAAGACCTTGTATTAGAAAAATAAGCCAATTAAATAATACTGCCCCCCATAAAAGCAGACTTTTAATGGATTCCACGGTAGGGTTTACACTGCGGCGGTCCCGCAGCCATGGGCCCCGATGAGCCGTCTGCCGCCATGGGGAGAATTTAATCTTGCACGGTGTGGGCATAATTTTACAAGTTTTATGGCTGTTTTTACTCCTCCGAAGTGTTGCTATGTCTTTGTGCAGCAAGGGCAACCTGCGTGCATTTAACAGTTTACCTCCTTTTTGGTGGAAATGAAAAATGAAGTAATAAATTAAAGAAAAACACACCGTAGAATTTTCCCCCTTCTTCTTGGGGCAACCGTGGAGAAACAAAGAGCTAGTGTTTCCCTGTAGGACCTAATCAAATCCTAATGGCTTTTATGTCCTGACATTTGCCTGCGGAGACCCCTTCCCCGGGGAAGGCTCTGGGCATCCAGGGAGTGTTTGGAGCTGGCACTGCCGACCCCAGGAATACTTGGGGCAGTTCTGCTGGGCAGGGGTTAGCAAACTACAGCCCGAGGGCCAGGTCCAGCCCACTGCCTTATTTTGGTTGATTGCTGGGGAAAAAACTCAAAAGAATAAATATTTCCCCACACATGAAAATTATATGAAATTGAGATTTCCCCGTCCATATGTGAAGTTTCAATGGCACTCAGCCATGCCGGTTCACTTCCATAGCGTTACTGGCTGCTTTCACACCGCACAGGCCCAGGTGAAGAGTTAACGGCAGACATCCTGCCGTGCAAAGCCTAAATATCGTCTGGCCCTTTGCTGAAGAAGTTTGCTGACCCCAGCCCTAGGAAGTCAAGGACAGAAAAAAACATAGCCTCAAGTTTCCTGGAATTGACCATTTGCTCCCAGGGTTTCTTTGTGGCTCAAAGTGACAAGGCAAAGGAGGCTTACTTCTGGAAAGGGGCTAGAGATCTTCTAGAAGTAATCAGCTGCCTGTGCAGATGACTGTCCACACTTTTCCGACCTCAGCTGACTTCTGAGCAGAGGGCCCTGGGTTCGCTCCTTCCAAGGCCTAGTCTTTTGAGTTGCACCCAGTTCAGGCCTGGTAACTCCTCATTAGCCCGCTTGATAGCTCATGAAAAGAGAAGTCCCCACCTTCCTCCCATAGGCCAAGCAACTTGTGCTACACATTGTTACATATAAACCTAGTGTACAATGTAGAATAGCTTCAGAAGTATAACCAACACTGTTAAAGTGTGGCTATTTGCCAGGGATGGTTTTAAGAATTCTGCATAGAGAAGTAACTCATTTAATCCTCACATCCAACCCAGGGAGTTAGATACTCTTCTCATTCCATTTTATGGATGAAGAAGCAGAGGCACAGAGAGGTTAGGTAATTTGCCTAAGGTCACACAGCTGGCATGTGGTAGAGCCAGGATTCAAACCCGGGGAATGTCCTGTTGTGTATTCTTCTGCCACAACAGAGCATATCAATCCTTCAGGTTTATGAAAGGATCTGTTTTCTTTGTTCCATTCACATACCGTCACATTGGTTCATAAAATACCGCCTCCTTTTTGAGAAGAAAGGCCTTGTTGGTTCGTCCTTCCCTGTCTTGCCCTCTTTTCCCACTTCCTTTCTTCCTTCTGCCCTGCCCTCCCCTCCTACCCCTTCCTCCTCCCTGCTATCCCAGCTTCCCTCCTTCCTTCCTTCTTTCCCCATCCCCTCCTTCCCTGTCAGCAAATAATTATCAAGTCCATGACTATGTGTTAGGCACAGTGTGAGCGAGTGGCTGGGTGCAGTGAGGATGTTTTGTGAATAAGAAAAATGAAGAAAGAATCCATTTGAAAATAGTTCTTGGTGGCCTCAGTGCTGGTGGGTTGTGAGGAGTTCACTTCAGGCCCCCTCTTATGAACTGTGTAAGTGTCATCTCCATCTGTCTAGAACCATAAACGCTCATCTTTTCTGCCTCCAACTGACGTTTTCATTCAAAGTCACATAATTTCTGAGAGGCTTTGAGAAGGCTGGGCCTCTGACTCATGTGGTGGGAGCAGGTCCCGAGAGAAGAGCCGACACTGTCACTGTTCCACGGAGACCAGGTTCCCAGGTTCCTGTTAGGAATAAGAGGTCATTGATTGTTGAGGGAATTATCTGCAGGAAATGTATCAAGGTTGGCAGAACTGCTCTTTTGGAACTGTCCTTTGTAAGTGGTTTCATTCCAAAGAGTTTTAGGTGCCTACCCTGTTTTCTCAAGAACTTGCTGAATTTTTAGGCTGATTTGTAGCCTTCTGGGTGTGGAGATGCCCAGATGCTGGGAAGACGGACCGGCAGCTGTACCCCCGGAGAAGGGAGCAGAATTAGAAATCTTCCTTTGCTACAAGCCCATTTTCTCCCTTACTTTCCTCCCTGTTTCTTCTCCCCTTCTCTGTGCCTTTTTCTTTGCCAGACACAAACCCTGTTGCTCATTTCTGATCTCTCTCCTTTCTCTCCTCAGTCATGCGGCAGAATCCCTTCGGTGTGGACATCTGCTGCCAGAAGGGGTCGCGAAGCCCCCTGCAGGAGCTCTACAACCCCACCCAGGTGAGCCTCGGGGATGCTCTCAGCACACACCGCCTTACTGGGTGGGGGGAGGGGTAGCTAAAAAACTATAAAATTGTGTCCTTTGGGAATTTAAAGCAGCAGTTGCTTTCTTTATCAGCCTTTTTCTATGTAATGTATCCGAAATTCTAGCAAGAGATATTTAGAAGTGGAGAGACGCCTAGGGTTTTAGTGCTGAACTAAGCATTCAGGAGAGTTTGGACCCCCGAGATCCATGCCGTCGTGGGTTCAGCAATGTGCCTCTGAAATTAGAGAGCTGGCAGGACCATGCAGTCTCCTCCTTGAGACCCCCAGAGGAGGCTTGCAGGTGGGTATGCCCCCACCCACAGCTCCCACATTGGATTATAAAAGCCCAAGGATGCCATACACGCGACACCTCACTATACCAGTTTGGCACACTCCCCGCGTACCGAGACTTTTTGCTAAGTGACTGTCAAGTAAACTTGACCCGTTAGTTTAACAAAGGGGCAGGTGTGGCCTCTGTGCCATCAATTATAAACATAATTCCCCTTTGAGCAAAAAGTAAAAAAGCTCCAACCAAGAAAGGGTGTTCTCCCGGGAAAGTTAGGTACAACGTTAGGAGGCCTGGTCGTCATGATGATGGCCTCGGGGGTGTGTGGGTCTTGACTTGGAGACTCTACAGCTGGTTCTTTCATGGCAACATTAATCAGCATTTGGGTCAGCAACTAGTGGTAACATCAATGTAACTTCACTCTCCAGGGGGATAAAAGGACTGCTTTGGCTCTACTCCGGCTTTTATTTTGCATCAGATTGTTAATTTTGTATTTCTGTGGCCCACGGGGCTGGATGGGGGACAATAATGTGTGGTGCTTACTGGTCCTGAATTCATAGAACTCCTGCAAAGGGTATAGCTGAGAATTTTCTCATCCCACCTCTCTTCCGAGTCTCTCACCTGTACTCCCTTCTGCAAAAACGGACTCCTGAGTTTGTGCATCCTGGGTGACCCAGTCAGATAACTCCTGTCCTGTCCTGGTGATTGCCAACACAGTATTGCCTGAGGCTTTCTGTACTGGCGTCTATGGTCACTCAGCGGGCAATTAGGGATTTGGGTTTCCTTCGGTGCCCAAACAGTCTGCTTATTATGGGTGAGTCGCCCAGGCTGTCCACACACCCCCTCCTCAGGGAGAGGCAGAACTGGACTTTGACGAAGGATAGGATTTCTGGTAACCCATGTTGAAAACAACCCAACCTCCTCAGATGCAAACCATTTCCATCTTTTTGTTGACATCCTCTGTTCTGAGATCATTTTCTTCTTCAAAACAGAACTGCTGAAGGGGCTGGTACAATTTTTTATGGGTAGCATATGGTGTCATGGGAAGAGCTATTTCTGAAGTAGCTGCCCCTCTGGACAGAAAGTCCATGGATGGTGTGTGTCCTGTTCACTGTTGCCTCCCCAACACCTGACATAGGGCCTGGCCTGCTGGGGGTGCCCCCAAATACTTGAGATTAAAAGAATGAAAATCTGGGTTCAAATTTCTTTTTCCCCTCTAACTAGTTATGCAACCTTGAGTGTAGGATGACTCAGTCCCTCTTTAGGTGTCAGTTTTCCCATCTAGAGAATCTCTCTGGAATGTTTGGAGGTTGGAATAATTCTGATGTGTCAGGGGCTCTATCAGTATGATTTGTAATTTTTGTGGTCATGAGGGTGGCTTTAATATTAGAAGCCTTGTCTTCAGAGTCAGACCTGGATTCGAAGCCTATTTCATCATTTCCTAGCTATGTGAGTGTGGGCAGGTTACTTAACCCCTCTGACGACGCCTCCCCTCATTTATAATCTGATGTGAACAATACCTGCCTGGCAGGGTTGCATGTGGTGATGTGCCGTGCTCAGTGCCTCCTGTGGAGTTTGCTCCTTTCTGGGTGCATTCCCTGTTTTATTCATTCCGTTCTTCATCTGCTATTATGAGTGCCTGCTGCATGCAGCTGGTACTGGGCATGAAAGGGTGAAGCGGGTGTATGTGCCCAGCCTTCTGTGTCTGGTTATTCTTATCCCAGGGTTGACAGGAATGAGTTGGCTGCCGAGGGAGACCCTGCTTGGTCCATCTGTGAACCAATCAAAGGAGAGATGGCTCTCGTGGGTAGAAGCCATCTCGTCCTTCCGGTAGTGTTCTAGGCATTGTCTGGGTAAGAGGCCCACTTAGCAATAACCCAGGACTCTCAGAGGCAGCTCTGGCAGGTATTCGTGAGGGTGGAGGCGGGTGAGTCACTGTCCTCCCTCAGAGATGTCTTGGACAAGTTGTCTGGCCCCTTAAGCCGGCAACCAGGGAAATGTCCATGCAGGAAAATCTCCCTGTTTCCTCAGGATGTTGTCTCGGGATGTTTTTTCTTGGGCTGGCTTCCTTTACAAGCTGTAATTATGTTCCATTCCCACGCAAGTTCAGTAAGTGGCACTTTTCAGAGAAACTGTCTTGGTGATCCTTTGGGCTGCAGTGGGCTGGGAGAGAAGAGGCTGAGTGCTCCCGTTGAGAGAGAGTGCTCCCATTGAGAGAGTGAGTGCTCCCGTTGAGAGAGAGCAAGAGCTCCCATTGAGCTTACTTTTGTGTCCATGAGACATTTATAGACTCTATACCCAGTGGGTTGGATTGCAATTTCTTGTGTTTCCCACCTGGCCAAGTTGTTGAAGCCGCTGCGCCTGGGAGAGTGGGATCACTGAGGTAATGACAAACTCTCTACCTGCCAAAACCCAAACGGCTCCTGAGATGATGTTTGCTGTTTTTATAGTGACTGGTTATTTGGGCTTGATATATGATGGTGAAAATAAGAATCGTTTATTTGATGATAAGAAACCAATGTTATGGCAAGAAGGAATCATCTTAGTTGCCGTGTACCAGTCCTGTAGGCCGGATACATCTACCTAGATGCTTATAAACTTCTCATCTAATCCTTAAAATGAGCCTTGAGCTAGGTATTACATCCCCATTTCATGGATGAATGAGGCCAATAACTTTATACAATTTATCCAAGGCCACAGAGCTAGGAAGAAACAGAGTAAGATTCAACCCCAGGACAAACTACGAATCCAGGGTTTTTTACCTCCATGCTGGACTCACTGTTAATAGCAAAGTTCTCTGGGTGGGAATTACCCCCTCCCCCTCCCATATCTATATATGTCTAACCCAGATTTACACATTTATATTGGACAAAGGCTTAAACCTCCCCTAGGAAAACTGGCTATAATCTGATTTTAGTGTCCAGGGTTTTCTTATTTTAGTTCCCTGCAAACCTATAACCATTAAAACAGCTATTGGTTAAAAAAAGTTTGTAGTTGATATTCTTAGCAAAACTGCACCCCAGTGTCTTATAATTTTCCTGGTTCTCTGCTGTCTCCGTGGCCCCAAAATAAAACGTAATTGCTATCAGATCAGCTGGAGTCAAGTCACTGAAAGTTCAGGAGTTGCCAACTGCATATTTGTGGGCCGCACAGATGCACAGGGCAGAGCCGTGTTGTCAGCCATTAACAAGGCATCGTTTCCTCTAAGTGCCCGCGAGGGCGAGACAGCTTGTCCTTCTGCCTCGCCCACCTCCTGGTCCTCTCGTGGATTCCCTGAAATCTTCACAGCATCACTCCTGTGGTTCAGCCCTGCCCTGCTTGCTTCTTTCTTTAGCATTCACATTTGCTCTGTGATTACCATGTTCTGAGGAGAGGGTTGCACAGAGCGTGCTGACCGTGAGCGTGTAAGTGCTGAGTCTGGGAGGTTTGCCCAGTGCACAGCACATCCAGTGGTCTGCAGGTTCTCTTAGGGGTGTCTGAGGACTGGTCAGTGTTCAAGGATCGAGGGATACTCTAGGTGAACTGTTAGAGGAGGAAAAAAATCCATAAAGGAGAAAAGGCTCCAGGGATACTGAGAGTGACAGGATCTCTGAGCCCCCACTGAAATCTCCATTATTTGATGGCCCCTTAGTGGTCCAGTATTCAGTGTGCTCAAGTAAACTTCTCCATCAGGCAGGCTCCAGGAGGAAGGAGTGAAAGGAGAGAGAGAAACTAGGTAGGAAGGAAAGGAGGAAAGGAGGCAGAAAGGAAGACAAGGGACTCTTCACCGTGTAATACACAATAGTGACTAATCCTAATACTTCCCACATAGACCTCTTTGAATCTTCACAATAGCCCTAAGAGCAAGGTCTCCAGTAACCCAGTTTTTCAGATAAGTTAACCGAGGCTCACAGGGTTAGGCAATTTACCAAGATCACACAGATCCTAAATGGTGGCCCCAGGACTATGTGACTTGGCTGGACTGCAGGACACGGAAAGGATGGTGCTTTATCCTTCCGAGGCAGAAACAGACAATTTTCTTTCCCAGGGATGGAAGCTGAGCCCTGGGCTGTGCTCAGGACAAGCTGTAAAATTCCCAAAGGCTTAAGGATTGGTGTGGAACGCATGGTAGATGTCTAGTCAACAATCGCAGATCTGTTTTTCGCTGATTTGGGGAGTCACCCACAGAACTCTGCTGTGAGATAGCACAGTGTGCTAAAATTTGGAAGTGGGGGGGGGAATCACTGATTCATTTGAATGTTTTAGATTAGTAAAAGCTTGTAGTAGCCAAAGGGGGGTGGGGAGAACTCTCCTAGCTCCAACATAAACAGCCCTTTCAGCCATCCTTGCCAAAATTTGTTTCGTCTATAGACATTACAGAATAAACAGGTAAAGGGCATGGAGGAAAGAGGCACCTCGATCATGTAATGTGATAAATGGTGTGTGATAGAAACTTTTTGCAATGTTATGAGAGAATGGAGAGTGTGTAATTAACCCTTGGAGGTGCAGTGCACATGGGAGCTTTTACAGAGGAGGCAGGATTTGAGTCAAGCCTCTGAAGATACATAGACTTCCCATGGTAGAGAAGAGGGAACAGCATCGAGGGGAGGGAACAGCACGGGTGAATTCCAGCTGGGGCAACCCATGGCACATTCAGAGAACCATGAGGGGTTTGTGGCTACGGGGAGGGTGATGCCAGCGGCTGGTTGGAGAGGGGGCAAAAGAGGCAGGGTAGTAACAGGAGGAGAATTTAGTCTGTACCCTCTGGCAGGGTTAGTGGTCCCCAGGGACTCACAGAAATATGAGCCAACTTCTGCTTCTGACTCAGCCCTCTGTTAACCTGGGGGCTCCTCCAAGCCAGGCATCGTCCCCTCCTTGACCTCAGCATCACCATCTACAAAATGAAGATTCTGGACTAGATGGCTGTTTCTCAAGCTCGGCTGCACATCGAGATAACTCAGGGAGCTTTTGAGTGCACAGACCTCACCCCCAGGAATTCTGATTTTATTGGTCTGGGATAAGGCCAGGGTGTTTATATTTTTCAAAGCTCCCTAGGTGAGCAGCCAGGGGTTGGGAGCACTCTCTTGGAGGGTCTTTAAGGGCCTCTCCAGTTCTAAAGATCTTTGATTCTTAGGCTCTAATTTACCCAAAACCCATCATGAGCAAAGCAACTCAAAGCATGAAGGCCTTGTGTCAGTTTTTTACACTGGGATAGAGAGGTAGGTTTTTTCCCCAATCGGCTCATTTGAAAGTTTACAGGTAGGTCTGATGCCTTGAGTGTGGGAGACTCAGCATTCTGTGGACGAATGCCAGCTGAGCCTGGCAGGGTGCGGTGACTCCTGCCTGTAATCCTAGCACTCTGGGAGGCCGAGGTGGGTGGATTGCTGGAGCTCAGGAGTTCGGAGACCAGCCTGAGTAAGAGCAAGAGCAAGGAACCCCCCCTCCCTACTCTACTAAAAATAGAAGAAAAAAAAATAAAATAGAACTAGCTGGGCATAGTGCTACTCAGGAGACTGAGGCAAGAGGATTGATTGAACCCAAGAGTTGAGATTGCTGTGAGGTTGCTGTGAACTGTGATGACACCAGGGAGACAGAATGAGACTCTGTCTCAACCTCCCCTCCCGACCCCCACCAAGAAGGTGCCCCCAGGCAAAGTATTGAAAGGAGCCTTGTGAAAGGGACACTTAAGCCACTCTCTTCTGAAGCTAGTAAGAAGGAGACCCCAGGCTTGTTTCAGGGCAGGTATCAATTACAATCCTGCAAATAATCATAGAGGGGAAAAGCTCTTTCTGCCTTTCGAACTGTTGTTCAGGAAGAATGATGCTGAGGGGTCGCAGGCCCTGGGGAACGCATGGAAGAGCAGACGTTGTACGGTCCCCAACTCTGGTCAATTAATCCCTTCATTACCAACCACCTGGTAAGTGACGAGTCCGTCTAATTATCTTCTTTGACCCCAACAGCTGTCTACCAGCCAAAGAGGAATTAATTGATTTGGTTATAGACTGGCTCCTTATGCAAAGATATTACTTACTGCCAGCCTAGCAGCTGGCTAGCAAAGATGAAATATTACATGAACCTGATCTTATACACAGCACTTGGGAGAATGCTTCATTATTAATTGCAAATTACAATAGACCAGCTAGGCCCACTGCAAAATACCAGACACAGTGGGCTGGCTGTTTCACCGTGGCTACTGGCTCCATTATTCTTAAACTTGCAAAGCTGCTCTGGTCAGATTTCCGACTCAGCCGGGACAGATGGGAACACCAAGTCAGGCACGATTTGAGTCAGAGGAGGAGACTGGATGCAGGGAAGAACTGGGGAGTCCTGGCCTCACTGTGCGACCTGCAGCAGTCACTTGTCCTTCCCAAGTCTTAGTTTCCTTCTCTGTAAACAAACAGCATGCTGCCAATCTCCCAGCTTTGTGAAATTTGAAATCCTTTAGGACAATGACAAGGTTGGAGTCGGTGTTAATCAGTAGCCACCAATTGTCTGGGTGGAGTTAGGGAAGCGGGGAGTTTTCTGTGGGGGTCTGGGCCCTCGCTGTGCCCCTGTACTGTGTGCTAAGACATTCTACAGATGCGCCCTTGGAATTTGTTGAATAATGATAAGATAGATGATTTCCTCTTGCCTGGAAGCTACTGGTTGAATTCATTGTGAGTACTTCCTAACCATTTTGATTTATGTTATGTGTCTAGCAGACTATTACATAGTTGATCAGTACACTTGATGTATGCCTGTGTGTGTGTGTATATGTGTGTGTGTGTGTGTGTGTGTGTGTGTGTGTGTGTGTGTGCGGCGTGTATCCATACATGTCCACCCAACCCATAGCCTAGAAAAAACGCAGGTGCAGCATTTTTATGTTTTAAAAGTCTCTTGTGGCCGGGCGCAGCGGCTGACACCTGTAATCCCAGCACTCTGGGAGGCCAAGGTGGGTGGATCGCCTCAGCTTAGGAGTTTGAGACTGAGCAAGAGCAAGACCCTGTCTCTAAAAATAGTCAGGGCATTGTGGCAGGTGCCTGTACTCCCAGCTAATTGGGAGGCTGAGGCAAGAGGATGGCTTGAGCCCAAGAGTTTGAGGTTGCTGTGAACTAGGACGCAACAGCACTCTACCCAGGATGACAAAGTGAGACTCTGTCTCAAGAAAAAGAAAAGTCTTCTGTGGTTGTGTCTGTGACACGCCCATTATCTAGCTGGGTACTTCCTAGTACGCGTAGTTATTATGAAAGACCCCACCTCTGTGTGATGGTGATAATGATACCATTGATCTCATCTGTTGGTTCACAGCCATCCATCTCATCTTTTGGTTCGCATTTAACGCAGACTTTCTGTGTAGTCAGTTGTCCTGTTTCGGGAACAGAAGTTTCAGGAAGAAGCCCAACTTGAAACCCAGGATATTCGAATCTGGATAGCAAGCTCAGTGCTCTAATGGGGTTTTTCTGTGTTAGTCTGTATGACTATCATCTGATGTATTTCAACTGGAGAAAGTCATTTGAGTGACAAAATGACCTCAGTGATTTCCAAATGGTAACACAGCTGTACAATCTGCCATTTCCAGAGAGTTATTTCCTGAATTACCCTCAATTATAAGAGGCTTCTACATAATTTGATTTTTCTTTAAATGACACAACTCAAATAGCTTCTAGGCCAGTTGGATTTCAACCTTGTTACCATGGCTGGAGCTGAAACCAAGCCCTGGCTTTTTCTCAAGCTCTCTGGAAGAGAGATACTAGCAGGGACGTGTCAGTGGAGTCTGCACATGACCCCACCTCCACGCTAGTCACTGTGGCTAAAGAACTAAGCCTTGTTGAGTGCTGGGTACCTGGTTTGTAAAATAGAGATAAATTGCCAATGGTTCAGTTACTAAGGATTAAATTAGAAAATTTTATAGAGTTCCAGGCTCATGGCAAGCTCCCAATCAATGCTGATTATCATTTTTTTTCACTTAGAAGAAGCCTCTTCCAGGAAGCTCGCCCTGATTTCTCACCCCTCCAGGCTCAGGGGAAATGTCCTTTTAGAACAGTGCCACCCAATACTAGCAATGCAGTGTGAGTGACGCATGTTGTTGGAAATTCTCTCATAGCTGCATTTTGAAAAATAAAAACAAAGCAGGTGAAATTAATTCTAATAATATATTTTATTTCACCCAGTGTCAGGCGTCCTCAAACTTTCTAAACAGGGGGCCAGTTCACTGTCCCTCAGACCATTGGAGGGCCGGACTATAGTTAAAAACAAACAAAACTATGAACTAATTCCTATGCACATTGCACATATCTTATTTTGAAGTAAAAAAACAAAACGGGAACAAATACAATTCACACCGCTGTATGTGGCCCGCGGGCCGTAGTTTGAGGACCCCTGTAATTAAAAAATTATTAAGATATTTTACATTTTTGTTTTCAGGCAAAGTCTTTGCAGTCTGATGTGTATTTGATACCTAGAGCTTATCTCAGCTGGGACTGGCTGTCCCCTAAGCACACAACAGTCTTGTGCAGCCTGTGACTGCTGTATGGGACAGTGTAGGTCTAGAAAACACCCCTTTCCTCACCTTCCTGCATTTGGGATTCTGTCCCACTCCTTTGAAATGATTTCTCTGGGCTTTGAGCCCCTTGAGGGCAGTGGCTGTATCTTATTTATTTTGGGGTGCTGGTGGCTACTGTGGGCCATTCCTAGTGAAGGGGCTTAGTAGCTGTTTGGCCAGTGAATGAAGCTACTTGCCCCTGTGCCTCCTTGAGTTCAGCAGGTGGCTGTGACGAGGGCTTCACTCCCCAGAGATGCAGAGGTTTCCTGGGGCCTGGTGATGAATACGGCGACTTTGCCCTTGGAGTCCATCTCCACTCCTGGCAGATGCCTGATGTTTCCTGAGAGCGTACGGGCAAATACTGTGGAGGGGCTGACACTCGGAAACACACCGTCATTTACATCTCAGCCTCGGTCTCCTAAGACCTCGGAGAGACTAATAGGTGATGAGCGTGAGGAGGCTGGAGAGAGGAGCGGAAGGTTGGAGGAACTGGGGAAAGCGAATCGCAGGACTGGGAAAGGAGCAGGGACTCGCTCAGCCCACGCCCAGCCCTGTTTCTCCTCTGTCCTCCTCTGTCCCTGGCGTGTGGCACAGGGAGGCACTCGGTAAACACACACTGAAGAGATGGAGCTGAGATCCGCTCCCACGCTCTCCCTCTGCCTCACTTGGTGATTCCGACCATGCCAGTCTGCTAAGGCTGCTGTAACCAGGCACCGCAGACTGGGTGGCTCTTGCAGGACCACTGTTGTCTCACAGTTCCAGAGGCTGCAAATTAGAGAACAGGGTCGGTTCCCTCTGCAGGCCATGGGGGAGAATCTATCCAGGCCTGTCCCCTAGTTCTGGGGGATCGCTGGTCATCTGTGGGTGTTCCTTGGCCGTGGGAGCGTCAGTGTGCCAGCTGCCTTCATCTTCACGAGGGTGTCCGTTTCTCTACCAAATTTCTCCCTTTTATGAGGACGCCAGTCACGTAGGATTAGAGGGCTATCTGCTTCAGCATGACTTTATCTTAACTCATATCAACTAATTACATCTACAGCACCCCTATTTCCAAATAAGGCCACGCACTAGGGTACTCAGGTTAGGACCTGAACACCTGAATTTGGGGTAGAGAGGACACAATTTAACCTGTGTCTGCTGTGAGCATAACACTCTGGTCCACACTGGAGCTTTCAAAATAAAGAAGTTCCTTTATTACCAAAAAGTCAAAAGGTAGTATTGGTGAGGGTGTGGAGAACCCTGTACACTGTTGGTGGCAATGTAAATTGGTACAGCCACTATGGAAAATTGCATGGAGGGTCCTCAAAAAATTAAAACTAGAACTGCTGTGTGATCCAGACAATCTGGCTCTGGTTATACCCAAAGGGGAGGAAAGTAGTATCTCAAAGAGATACCTGCCCTCTCATCGCCGTGTTGTCAACAACAGCCAAGATATGGAATCAACCTAAATATCCATCAGCAGGTGAATGGATAAAGAAAATGGGAGATGTACATAGATAGATACAGATAGATAGATGTCTATATGTAGATACATCTATCTCTCTCTATATATAAATATATATGATGTTATTATATTTTGCCTTAAAAAAGAAGGAAATCCTGCCCTTTGTGACAATTTGGATGAACCTGGGGAACATTATACCAATTGAAATAAGACAGACACTGAAAGACACACACCTTGTGATCTCATTTGTATGTGGAATCCGAGGAGGTCCAACTCAGAGCAGCAGAGAGTGGACTGGTGGTTCCCACCTGTGGGGGAGGAAGGGGGATGTTGGCCAAAGGGTACAAAGTTTCATTTAGAAAGAGTAAGTTCTGGTGGAGATGTACTGTACAGCGTGGTGACTCCAGTGATATATGCCTGAAATCTGCTAGGAAAATAGATCTTAGATGTTCTTACTCTACATGGGAAGTGATAACTCGGTGACGAGCTGGGTGTGTTCGTTAGTTTGATTGTGGTCTTCATTCCACAACATACACATAGATCAAAAACCATCATGTTGTATACCCTAAATAGATACAATTTTTAGTTGTCAGTTAAACCTCAGGAAAGCTGGGGAGGAAAGGATTTACATGTTTATTGGTTCATGCTCTAACAGGGGAGTCAGGCCAGTAAAGCAACCATTATAAAATGAGGTTGGAGGAGTGTAGAGAGGTGGACCATGTGTTTACAGGCGTGTGTATGTAGGGGTGTAGCCCTCATCATCCCAACAGAGCTAAGGAGAGGTGGCACCCAGAGGAACATGGGGCCACCCCCCACTCCGGGACACAGTAAGATCCGGCCCAGGGGAGAGGAGGCACTGACTGTCGAGGGGCCACAGCCTCGTCCCTCCTGGGCGAGGATTCCCCATCCATGCCCCTCTGAGTAGGAAAGGCTGCCAAGAATGTGAAAACCAAGTTCCATCACAGCTCCCGACTTCTAGAAAAGTCCGCAGCTCCAGCATCTCCCACCGATACTCTGCTGTTTGATGTCTACATTACTATGCTGGGAGATAGACAGGAGGGACCTGTCCCAAGCCTCAGCAGGTGTCAGGCAGTCTTGGAGGGGACCTGGCCGTCCTGGAACATGCCTCGAGGCAGGTTCTGGTGCTGCCTAAAGTGGCCCGATGTGACACATCCTTCTCTTTATCTTAACCCAGGCACTTAAAGCCACAAAATGGCCAATGTGCAGTCCTGGCAGTCATTTTTAGTGTTGGAGCAATCGCTCTGGCCATCTGTTCTGTCTCCAGCGTGTCTCTTTCAGAATACCCACGGATCTATCCACAGATATAACCGACACGCTGCCGACGCAGAGCCAGGCGTCTGAGAACTCGGCGGGTTCAGTGCCAGCTTGGAGTCAGTCCTCATGCCCTGTCCCAATGTTTAGAAAAGAGTTGTGAGAGAAAGAGGAAAGTCTGAGGCCACACAGCCGAGATGTAGTCAAAAGTGCAGGTTCTAGGACCAGCCCTGGAAGAGCTGTGTGCTGCAAGAGAGCTTCTTACCTTCTCTGTTCCTTGGAAACACGAGAAAATAATAAGAGCCTCTACCTCATTGTGTTCTTAGAAAGGTGAAGAAAGGAGTCTGGCACCGAGGGGAGGACTGTTTGCTGTTATTGTCATTTGGACACAAAGGCAGGAGAAGCAAAGGGTCCCTGGGAGTGGACGAGCAGAGGCTGAGATGGTTGGTGACAGAGCTCATGTAGCATCCGTCTGTTGAAAAGCAATGCCAGCTTTTAGAGCAGGGGTTCTCAACCATGGCTGCCTTTCAGAAGCAAAAAGGAAATGTTAGTAAGATCCTCATCCCCAGGCCACACCTGCATCGGTGTGTTTTGCAAAGCTCTCAGGTGGTTCCAGTGTGCAGCCGAGTCTGCAAATTGCTGTTCTGGGTTTCTACCACTCACAGTCAGGGCCAGCAGCAGGCATCACCGGGGAGCTTACTGGAAATACAGAGCCTCAGGCCCCGACACCCCAGACTGCCAAGTGGAACCTGCATCTTCACAGGGTCCCAGATGGTCTGCACGGGCATCCCCTGAGGAAGCTCCTCAGAGTACAGCCTCGTCCGCTCCTAGCAGCAGCAGCCAGGATGACAGGGGGCAAGTGGTATCCAGCCTGTGTGGATGGCTGAGATGGGACCTGGGGAGAGTGTGGCACACCTCTGCTTCTGAAGCCCTGGGAGATAAAAGCTGTGTTTACCTGGAATGCTTGTCAGTAGCAGGGAGCCTCTCGGGTCCTCTGGATGCAGGAAATAGTCATATATTTAGTATGAGATTCAACTCGGGGAGAAGAGAGACATGGTATTGATTGGGTGCCCTGAAAGCACAGCCCACTGTAATACCTCTGAAAGGCAGCTCCATCCTTCCTTGGTGCAAGGTCCAGGATAAAGGGGATTTGAGGAGTTAAAGGATAGGGTCCCTTGGGCAGACGCAGTTAGCTGTCTTCATGAACCAGGCTGTTCCTGACTTTTGTCAAGAAACAAAAAGGAGGAGCCCAATGTGGGCCTTCTACCCTCCTTGACCCTAGCCTTCACCCCCAGAAGACACTTCCAGGTGTTGTTCTGTCCTCCCATCCCTCCTGCACTGCCCCAAATGGCCTGGCCCAGCAGATCTTGAACAATGCAGTTTAATGGGAAGAGAATGGAACTTAGAGCCCTAAGTCCTGAGTTCTAATTCTGACTCTTCTGTTTGCCAGCAGTATAATCTTAGACAAGTAACTCAACTTCATGGGGCTTCAGTTTTCCCGTACGGGAAGTGGGAATAACTTACTTAACGTCAGCTAATGAGGCCACATAGAATGATGGTGAAAACTGAGGGATCTCAGAGTCAGGCTGCCTCGGCTCACATCTATACTTAATTGGCAGAGCAACTTTGGGTTTGTTTCCTAATTTCTCTGTGCCTCAGTTTCCCCATCTGTAAAATGGGGATAATAGCAGAACAGTAGCTCTCTGGATTATTGTGAAAATTAAATGAGTTGATTTGTATAAAGTACCTAGTACTGGCTGACAGTACATAGGTATGTCAGTATCTGTTTGTTTTTTACTTTTGTGGTGTCATCTTTAAAACTTCTCACTATTCTTCCTTCCCCCACCAAAACATTGTAATCACAATTTGGTGTTAGTAACTGCCCCTTAAGAGAGGTTGCTTATACTGCAGAACGTTTTGGTCCCTCACATTCAATTAACCTCTTACAGCTTTTCAAATGCATCATTCCCCATTTTACAGATAAGGAAACTGAGGCACAGAGAAGTTTCTTTTTTTTTTTTGTGGTTGGCATTCAGGGCCACCAAACCCAGTTGGGGAATTGCAGAACCATGATCCAGTCCTGCTCTGGACCCCGTTCTTTGCTCCTGGGGCCAGGCTAGGCCACTTCCTTCCCAGCTGAGTTAGGGTAGAGATTTGTTGATTAAAGGAGTGACCTGAACTCCTTTGATGTTTAATTCATTGGTCTTTACTTGGAGATGAAACTCCCTTCTTCTTCAGTGGTTTCTGGAAGGAGGACACAGATTATGAATGGGCTGACTCCATGCCAGCCTTCGGGTAGGTGGTCAGCTGGAATTGAACACAGGGTGAAGACCACCCGCAGTGGCTCCAGGCACAGCTGGGTGGAGGCTCCTGAAGGTCCCCCTGTCCCAGCAGGCAGGACCCAGTGAAATGGGAGCAAAGCATGGCGGGGTGGGTGTCCTCCGCACCCTATGCGGGCAATTTCTCTCACCTCCCTGGCATGTCGACCTCTCTGGAAACTCCCTCAGACCCCTCATGAGTCTGACAGAGCATTCTTGATGTGTTTGCTCAGGCCAGAGCCTGTGCCCGAGACAGGGAAGGATCAGGAAAGTACTTCTGTGGGTTTGGGACATTATTTTATTTACACACACACACCTGAGTGTTAGAAGGCTGCTTTTAGGAGTTCCGTTTTTGAGTTCCTCCCCGCCTGGGCACAGTAACCAGGTGTAATCGTCTCAATTCATTCTTCTTGTCAGGAGGGGCCTATTTTTAATCATGCCACTGGATTCTGTTTCACACTCGATGGAGACACTGATTGGGTGCCATCTTTCTTCCACTTGCCAAGGCCCCAACTAAGAATCAGTGTTCAGATAGGAATTAGGATGGTTCTGGGTCTTTTTCCCTATTAACAGGAAGCCCAAAGCCAGAGAAGCAAGCCCAGACAGGCATCTGAGAAAGGCCAGGTGGGGGTTCTTATTTGGGGACCGTCCATTTCAGAGAGGGTTGCTTACATTAATCTGCAAAGCGTTGGTCCCAGAGCCTTGCACAGACCACGGGCAGTAGCTGATTGAAGGAATTACAGGAAAGGGTTAACTCATTTCGCAAACCCAGTCATCACTAAAGGTAAAGAACTAAATTTGCTCTGAGCGGTGGTTTTTGTAGATGGAACATTCTGATTTCTCCTTTTCAAGTGCAACCCAAAAGTTCATTAACAAGGAGCAACTTGTAATCTTTGCAAAGGGACAAATTTGAATGAGAGAGAGAGAAGGCCTCTCCCTTAGCTAATAAGCTGCTCCCAGCCAACCACAAAGCATAGCAGCTCTATAATTCCACAGTAGTCATTCCCAAAGAACCTTCATTCTAGGCTTATGGGTCCTGTTGAAAATTTTATTGCATTTTGTAGGAAAATAGCATGCTAGAGTGACATTTGGAAATTATGAGACTTGAAGGCTGTCTTGAGACTGGTCCCTCAAAGGTATTTTGTCACCACCCAGTCTGACTCACAAATGTTGCCCCCCACTCTCTCTGTCTTGCTAGTTTGGGGTTTCTCTCATCCATAGAACTGTTCATCTCAGTTTAGAATCTCATCTCTTGGTAGATTCTCCTTCATCTTCCAGGATAAATAAGCTGGTGTCTGAAAAGAAGTGTGACTTCTTTAAGGAATTCACAGGTACTAAGGGAGTTCAGAAGCAGCTGACATCCAATTATTCACAGTGCTGGGGGAAAGGGATTGAATGAGAAATAGAAATCTGCAGGTAATCTCCAACCCTCATGCTAATCAATAGTCCGCTCATCCAAGGTGCCTTTAGCTGCACCAGCAATGGGCTGATTCATCACTGCCTTCAAAACTGAGATCCTCAGAGATTGGCGTGGTAAAATTAATTTGCCAACCCTCTTCTTAATGAGAAGCGTAAACTTTCAGGAGCTGAAATCCCCTATTGATTAATTTATTCTTATTACTCACCTAGAGTAAAGTGTTTTTCTTGAACAAGTGGCAAAAGGAGCTTATTTTATTGGCTGCTTTGTTTCATGTTTGTCTTATCAGAGAACAGTACTAACATTGTGATTTGCTTTTTGCTAAAAACGAAACAAAAATATTTGGGATTAGGGCCTGGATAATTTTGAAAGGAAAACCAGGAGCTAGGACAAGGTGAGCACATTACAATTGATAATTGAGTCTCCTCCTCCTGGATATTATAGTGTAACTACTGTATATACTCGAATATATATACCGAATATATATACGGTAATCAGGAAGGCTGATAGGGATCTTGTTAAGATAAGGCTTTGCCAAAAGCAGCCTGTGGCAAATTGCTGCCATTCTTTATTCTGGAGGAGGGAAGGGTGCAGTCTTTCTTGGGCCTGAGAAACCTTGTTGTCTTTATCATTGGTTAGTTGGGCAAATTTAATTTGCTAAATATGTTGCCCAAATCCACTGCAAACCTCAAAGGGCAGTTCTGTGCTGATCTCAAGCTTTATTCCTGGGGAGTCTCAAGGACCACAGCTGCCAATTTGTGGGGGGGGAGGGGCACCTTAATCAAGGCCTAGGCAGAGGATCTGTTTGGGGAATAAAAATTAAACCAGTCTCAAAGGTGACCATGTGTGGTAAGCCTGCTAAACCCAGGTAAGGAGATGCACACATCCCTTCTTCCTCTCTGCTGCCCTCTGCAACCTTGCCCTTGACCTAGGGTCATTCACAACCCAAGGCCTATAGTTAACTGTCCTCCCAAAGCCGGGTGAGTATGCTACACATATGTGGCAAAGGGACCTTGCAGAAATGATTAAATTAAGGGTTTAAAGTTTGGAAGATTATCCTGGATTATTTGGGCAGGGTCAGTATAATCATACGTGATCAGAGAGAAGCTTATAGTGTCAGAGCCCGAAAAGGAGATGTGAGAATGGAAGGAGAAACTGGAGTGATGTGAGGAAGAGGCCACAAGCCAAGGAATGTAAGTGGCCTCTAAATGCTGGATAAGGTACAGAACGGATTTTCCATTACAGCAGTGGTTCTCAGCCTTCCTAATGCCTCCTAATGCCATGACCCTTTAATACAGTTCCTCACGTTGTAGTGACCCCCCGACCATAAAACTATTTTTGTTGCTACTTCATAACTATAATTTTGCTATTGTTATGACTCATAATGTAAATATCTGATATGCAGGATGTATTTTCATTGTTATAAAGGGGTTGCAGCCCACAGGTCGAGAACCGCTGCCTTAGAGTCTCCAAAAGGAATGCCAGCCAGCTATCACCTTGACTTCAGGACTTATGACCTCTAGAACTGTCAGAGCATAAATTTGTGTTGTCTTTAGGCACTGAGTTTGTGGTGATTTGTTATAGCATCAATATAAAGCTAATACACATACACACCTTTTTAGTTAGAACTTTCCTCATCCATGACCAGGATCCAAGGGAGACCTGGGAGATGATGTTGGGTCTGTGGCATGAGACCACCTATCCAGCAGCAGCAAGGTGAATCTGGGGAATGGGAACACCAAGGATGGTGGTTACTGCCTTCCTCAGCGTTGTTTTAAGAATCAGGTGAGGTGGTGTGAAGATGCCTAAGTATAAGCCAGCAATCCTGGGTACCCCCACTGGCTCATGATGCCTCACATACTGGTAGGGAACAGGCCAGAATCTTCATATATATTTCTAAGAACTCCTTGACAATCCCACACACCACCTGCAACTGACATCAGATCACAGTCTGGCGCAGAGGTATTAATACTATCACTGTATTTACTCAATACATTAAAAAAAAAAAGACCGAATAAATATTTGGAATTGATGGTGTTTTACTTGTGAATGTTTTCCTTTACAATTATATAACACAGTGTTCACAAAGTTCTATCACATGGGCTGGCTTCGTGGAAACTTACAGTTCTCTGCAGGTCAGCAAGGTAGGCATTTTCTGGCCTTTTTATAGATAGATGCAAAGAGAAGGAAACTCAGAGATAGGAAACAATACACCGGGGGAAGCTCTTAATAGGTGACAGGTGAGGCAACCTCGGTGGTCTAGACTAGAGAGGGGCATAGAGCATGCTGGTCAGAGCAGACCACCCTGCCGGTCAGTAGCTGAGTGACCTCGGGCAGGGTACTTGACTTCCCTGTGCCTCAGTTTCCTCATCTGCCACTGTAAGGATAACAAGAGAGCCTTCCTTATATAGGTTTGTTGTAGAGCACATTGGAACTGTGCTAGGCACGTGGTAAGGGAGTGAATTGTCCATCAGCAGTGGCCACATAGCCAAGGGTCAGTTGACTGTTAGGTCAGTGTTCTGCTCATAATCGCCATAGGCTAAGAGCCAACGCATACCCAAAGCTATCATGCTCTTCTGGAGCATTCTAAAGTGCTAAACTGAGTCAGTGCATTCATCTCTAGACCAGGAGTAGTGGACCTTTTCTACAAAAGTCCAACTAGTACTTATTCTGGGTCTCTGTTTCAGCTACTCAGCTCTGCCCTTGGGAGTGAAAGCAGTGAAAGACAACATAGGAATGGCTGGGCAAGGTCAGGTTTGGTCCCCAGACTTTAGACACGGCTAAGAGCCAGAGCTCCTGGCTCTACCATAATGTAAGGATGTTCTTGAGCAAGTCAGGCCTCTTGACTCCAAAATTGGGACTAGTGTCCAGGCACGGTAGCTCATGCCTGTAATCCTAGCACTCTCAGAGGCCAAGGCAGGTGGATCACTTGAGCTTAGGAGTTTGAGACCGGCCTGAGCAAGAGTGAGACCCCATCTCTACTAAAAATAGAAAAATTAGCTGGGTGTGGTGGCACAGCTACTTGGGAAGCTGAGGCAAGAGAATCTCTTGAGCCTAAGGGTTTGAGATTGATGTGAGCTATGATACCATGGCACTCTACCTAGGGCAACATAGTGAGACTCTGCCCCCTCCCCACAAAAAATTAGTAGGACTAGCCTCTCTCAAGAGCTGATGAGACAAGGAGACCTGTTTGTAAACTGTAGCGTACTGTGCCTATCTTGGTTATTGGTATTTTATTGCTGACTGGTACAAGTCATGGTCCAGGCCACCTGATGAGGATGAAGCATGCACATGCACTCAGTGTAAAGTGCCAGGCTCTGGCTGGCCATCTCTGCTGCCTGCAGTTGCATTATGAAATCAGGAAGGGGTTAGTTAATTTCAATTTCTTCCATCTTGTTTTGGGATACGGGAAATGCCTCCGAAAGCTTCCCTTGGCTGCCATGAGATGTTCCTTAAGCAGCAACGTCCTTGACGTTTCCTGAGTTCGGAACATGACCCATGAGAAGGATGACCATGATGAATAGGTGCTCCTGAGAAAACAGAGCTCGTTCTCAATGTCTCAGACCGCAGGAGTGAAACCTGCAGCCTTTATCAGGGGGAGACGGGTGGAATATGAATTGCTGAGCTCAGTCACAGAAGGGCTGGTGAACAAAAGCGTTGTGCTGAGCAATTATGCATCTCATTAAGATGCTCTCCATTTCAGCCTCCGATACTAGGGAAATTGTCAGCAATTATGTGCAAACCTCAATTTAGGATTTGAAAAGGGGACAGTGCCTACTTGGCAGAGCAAAAAGGTGTTAAATGGTTGTTTCAAACAACTGGTGTTAAATGGTCCTCGCAGTAAGGAAGATAGGGATGGAAGGGGCAGACACCACAGGTCACTAACGACTAAAAGTGTGTGGTCAAAAGATTGTGTATGGGCCACCTGGATGGTACATTTGGTACCTTTACTAGGCCTCCTTGGAATCAGTGATTTTCTCTGTGGGGATTTATAAGCACTGTGCTTGGGATGTGTTTTGAATGAGTGAATGAGTGAATCAATGATTGGTGCAGGCCACGTGTTTATTAAACAGGTGACTGAAGGAGGGAATGGATGAACAAGATGATATGGCCAGGAATCACGCAGAACAACGAATAATCATCCCCACCTTGTACGGCCAGTGTGAGAGTTAGGAGGGATAATCATCTAACACTTACTAGCACAGAGTTGGATGCTAGCAGGCACTCAATTTTAGCTAATATTACTATTCCCTTTCCCCAGGTATATTAGTGAGCTTGGACTGCCTTAACGAGATAGCACAGCATGGGTGGCTTAAACAACAGACATTTATTTACTTGAACTCTGGGGGCTGGAAGTCCAAGGTCACAGTGCTGGGAGGGTTGGTTTCTGTTGAGCCTCTCTTTTGGGTTTGCAAATGGCCTCTTCTCTGTGTCCTCACGTGGCCTTTCCTCGGTAGGTCTCTACTCTGGTGTCTCTTCTTCCTCTTAGAAGGACACCAGTCCTGCGGGGTTAGGGCCCCTTCATACCTCCTTAAAGGCCTTACCTCCAAATACAGGCACACCAGAGGGGAGAGCTTCAGCACGGGAATTTTGAGAGACACGATTCAGTCCATAACCCCAAGTAAAGAATCAGACTTTGCTTTTGTGGTTACTGGGTCTGGCCTTTGTTACTAAGCAGCTACTCAAAACCTTTGAAACCACTACACTGGCATTTTCTAACCTTTTTTTATCTTGTAGTGCACTTGAACCTGTAGTTAAACTCCTGTGGCATACTTAAATTATGTTGATCAAAAAAAAAAAAAAGAAAAAAGGAGTGAAAAGAAGAATAGACTTGCTATGCTCTGAACTTCTTTCGGAAATAATTCAATTAATCTTTAAAACTTTTTGCGGCACCTCTCAGATCCTCTCATGACACACCAGTGTGCCACAGCACACCAGTTGAGAAATCATTGTACTAGAATATTTTTTTTATTTTGGAATGAGAAACTAGAGATGCCCCAATGTTCTGGAAAATTTGATGGACTTCCAACAATATATGTCCCTTAGTGTGTTGGTGCCTGAGTTGCTCCTCAAAGTAAAATACCTGAACTGTCATCCCAAGGGTTCCAACAAACAACTGGCCTGGGGACTGAAATTGACCATGTGAACTCGTGACTGTGTCAGAGCGAGCGCCTCCATATCTCACATAGATTTCAATCTTCTTTTTCATCTCCGAATCTGCCTAGAAGACAATAAAAGCTCATTAATGTGGACCCTGCTAATCTAGAATGTGTAACATTTCCTCCAAGTTCACCGTGAAAAAGAAATTTGTGAAGCAAATTAATAGTGCGAACGTAATTAGAAAAGAGTCTTGTAGTGCTGGGAGGTATCTGGGAGTGAGCCAGCCCTTTCTCTTGGTGGTTCGTTTCTTTTCAGGTGACGAAACCGAGGCCCAGTGAAGTTCTGTGACTCCTCCAAAGCCACACACTGGGACTGTTTGACCTCCTTAAGGGCACCAGCCCTATATACCAAGTCTTACTTGTTTGTGAAAGACAGAGGCTCTTTCTTAGCTGCAAGATCCTTCAACCGTGTGCATTTCAACTAGTAAAAGTACATTTTTTAAGAAATATTCTGTGTTTCAAGTTTCCCACTAATTATGACTGGCCTTCTCCCAAGTTAGTTGGAGCTATTTTGGTGAGGGTTTTATCGTGATTTAATAAGAAAAGCTTTTTTTAAAAACCTCATACAACCTCCTGTACAATTCCTTCTGACCAGCATTCCCTCTTATAATTATGTCATTAACAACTTCTTTTTTAAAAGACCAAGAACTTTTGTCTATTCATGTTAACCTTAAAAGCAGCATTCACTGAACCCCTGAGTAATACTTTATAGGATCGGGGCAGAGAAAATGAAATGACGTGTGTGAAAGGATTCTGTGCATTCGGGGGAGCAGATAGACAAATGCTTTATGTTTTTCTGAATTGCCACCCCTGGCTTGGGTAGCCCCCCAAAGATGGTCAAAATATATTTGGGGATGTAAACACACGCTTCTTGGAGGACTCCCCTGGGAATGGCCTATTTTTCCATGTGACTTATTTTTTAATAGACTTTGTTTTTTAAAGAGCAGTTTTGGGTTCACAGCAAAATTGAGCAGAAGGCAGAGATTTCCCATATGCCCCTTGACCCCACACATACGCGGGTCCCCCATTATCAGCATCTCCCACCAGAGCGGTACATTTGTTACAATCAATGAACCTACATTGATCATCATTGTCACCCAGAGTCCACAGTTTACATTAGGTTCACTGATGTTGCACATCCTGTGGGTTTGGATAAACCTAGAATGATGTGTACCCACTATTACAGTGTCTATGAAATAGCCTAGTTCCACCACCCTAAAAATCCCCTGTGCTTTTCCATTCTAACCCCTGGCAGCTACCGATCTTTTTACTGTCTCCACAGTTTTGCCCCTTTCTAGAATGTGTGTGTCACACAGCTGGAACCTACCCCAATGTAGGCTTTTCAGATTGGCTCCTTCACTTCGTGCATTTAAGTTGTCTCCAGGCCTTTTCATGGCTGGAAAGCTCGTTTCTTTTTCGGTCTAAATAATAGGCCCTGGTCTGTATGTACGACTGTTTGTTTACTCATTTACCTACTGAAGGGCATCTTGGTCGTTTCTAAATTTTGGCAATTACGAAGAAAGCGGATAGATAGACACATTGGTGTGAGGGTTTTTGTGCAGACCTGTTATCAGTTTCTCTGGATAAATACCAAAGAACAGGGCTGCTGGATCCCATTGGAGAACTAAGTTGATTTTTAAAAAAAATGAATGAGGAACCTATTTATTAATTTAAATCAAACTGTAACTGTTACATGGACTGGAATTCCTCATCAGCAGACCGGTACATCCTCTCCACGGAGTCAGACCTGTGGGGGGTCCAGGCTGTGATCAACATGTTCTTTAATGAGCCCAAGCTGAGAGCACCAGTGAGGCGGAAAAGATGATTCAGTGTTCCTTAGCTTTGGCCCCGAGGAATTCCCCTGTGCCCCACGGCCATGGCCGACAGGAATGAAGCACCCAATGTATCCCGGGGGCTTCTTCGGCTCTCCTTTTAATGCATCTTTAACTCCGGTCAGGATTATGGAAGATTTGAGCTTATTCCCAAAATGTCTTCTCAGCATACAGTCAGTTGTTTTATACTTGGGATGATGATGGTGACAGAATTAGCAGTTGGTGATGGTGGTAGCAGTGATGGTGAGGGTAGTAATACTTAGTATTAGCAGCAGCCGTATGAAGTAGTAATAGTTGTTATTAATATTTTTTTCTTCCTTTTTTTTTTTTTTTTGTTGAGACAGGTTCTCAGTCTGTTAACCAAACTAGAGTACAGTCACATCACCATAGCTCACAGCAACCTCAAAGTCCTGGGCTCAAGCGATCCTCCTGTGTCAGCCTTCCGGTAGCTGGGGCTATAGACATACACTACCACACCCAGCTAATTTTTTATTTTTTTTGAAAGACAGAGTCTCACTCTGTTGTTAACATTTCTTAAACACTCACTCTGTGCCGAGTACTATTCTGGTACTTTACACACATTATTTTTATTTTCACCACCCTATAAAGTAGACAGTCCCTTTGATAGATGTCCCTGCCAAGGCTCAGAGAGGTTAATAAGTTGCCTTAGGTCACATAGCTGTTGCGTGACAACAGCAGGGATAGCTCCCAGCCATCTAATGCCTTCACCCTTTTCCCCCAGTGCCTGGCACAGGGCTCTAAGTCCCCAATCTCCTAGGCTCTTCAGAGTCATATTGACACTCAGAGTGATGTGTCTCAGGGCCCTGACATTTGCCATTAAACCTGAGGTCAGGAGACAGGACAGTGCAGTTGTTTTGCTTAATCCCAGCAGCCCCGAGCTTCTCATGTTTTCTTTAGGGGATTTTTCTTCAGCTTCCCACAGGCTGACAGGTGGCCCCTTCACCCACAGGGCCCACTCACTGCACATGCCCAGACTGTCTCTTTAGGGTTTCGTTTTTTTACATTCAAGAGAAGAAAAAGGGCAAAAGATTTCTATTTTCAGCTGTCAGGCACAACATGAGCCTATCAAGGCTTGTTGAGCTTGGAAGCGTTTCCAGTTTCTTTCTCAGATAGCAGAAATTTTGACTTTGGGCCACTGATGCTCAGTGGAATGTGTTTCCGTTGTCCAGGGTAACGCCTCGTAGCTGCATTAAGCTTCTCTGATGAGAGAGGCCCAGCATTGGGTACAATGTGCAGCATCGTTCCAGTAGAACTGGCATCACCCCTCCCTCTTCAGCTTCATCCAGGGCCCCTTCTTTCCCTCCTACCCCTGCAGGCCTTGGTTTAGTTCCTCTGCTGTACTTGCTTCTCCCTGCCTCAGGGCCTTTGCACATGCTATCTCCCCTTCCTCACCCTTGCTTGGCTAACTCCTACTGAGCCCAAGCACAAGGGTCCTCTAGGGCCTGGTACATGTTGCCCTAGCACCCTCACATTTACTGCCTTTATTTCATTTCTTTTGGGATTTTTCTTTAGTGCCATCTTCCACATTTGGTGCTAAGGTTTAAGCTGGCAGTCTCTGTGGCAGCTTTGTGCTTAATGTACCCAAGATATGGGCGAGTTGAATGGATGAACAAGCTGATAGCCTGGGGTGATGATTGGGGCACCTCAAGCTTCCCAAGAGCTGAAGCTTCTGACCAGTCTACTCAATAACCCATTTTTAAAGATCTAGAGTAGAAAATGGCATAGGTATTAGGAGCAGGAATCTTAGAATCAGGCTACCTGGATTTATATTCCTGCCCTGCCTCTTACTAGCTGTTTTTGCTTCCATTGCTATGTAACAAATTTAGCAGTTTATAACAATACTTTTTTTTTTTTTTTAATCCTACAGTTTCGATGAGCCAGGAGTCTGGGTATCCCTTAGCTGGGTCCTCAGCTCGGGGTCTCCCCAGGCTGTGATCCACATGTTGGTCAGGGCCAGGCTGCAGTCTCGTGTGAAGCCGAGGGCCTTCCAAGTTCACACGATTGTTGGCAGAATTCATTCCTCATAGCTGTAGACTCACAGAGGCTTCTTCAAGGTCAAGGGGATAGTCTCTCTAAGCCCTGTTTCAAATACAGATGTTCCTTGACTTACGTTGGAGTTGTGTTTTTTGTTTGTTTGTTTGTTTTTTATTGAGACAGAGTCTCACTCTGTTTCTCTGGGTAGAGTGTCTGTGGCATCACAGCTCACAGCAACTCTTAGACTCAAGTGACCCTCATGTCTCAGCCTCCAAGTAGCTGGGACTATAGACACCCACCACAACACCTGGCTAGTTTATTCTCTTCTTAGTTGAGACAGGTCTCTTGCTCGGGCTGGTCTCAAACTCCAGCGCTCAAGCGATCCACCTACCTCGACGGCCTCCCAGAGTGCTGGAATTACAGACGTGAGCCACCAAGCCCAGCCTGGGTTTATATCTTGACAAACCCATTTTAAGTTGAAAATATCTAAGTAGAAATGTATTTAATACACCTCACCTACTGAACATCATAGATTAGCTCAGCCTACCTTAAATATGCTCAGAACACTCACAGCCTACAGTTGGGTGAAATCATCTAACACAAAGCCTATTTTATGGTAAATTTATTAAAAATAATTTTGAATTGAAACTCAACATTTGGAGTACAGTTTCTACTGAATATATTAAGTTAAAACTCATAAGTTGGAGATCATCTATACTTATTACCTGGTTAGGTTAGGCTCATCCAGGATAACTTCCCCTTTGAGGAAAACCTGGTTAGCTGATTAAGGATCTTAGTTATATCTGCAGAATCCCCTCACCTTTGCTGTATAATGTAACCAAATCAAGTGATAGCCCATCATATGCTCAGGCCCTGCTTACCCTTAAGAGGAAAGAGTTATCCAGAGGATGTGTACCAGGAGCAGGAATCACAGGGACCAGCATAGAATTCTACCTAGCACACTAGCTGTGTGGCCTTGGGGAAGTTGCTTAACCTCTCTGTGCCTCCTCTGTACAGTACCACTCACTTCCTAGGGCTAGTTGTAAAGATTAAATGAATTCATTTATGGAAAGTGCTTAAGATAATTCTTGGCAGGTGGTGAGTATACAATAAGTGTTAGTTGTTACAACCATAAAGATGAGGATAATCTCCACCCGAGTCAGTGGGGTTCAAGCATAGAAATATAGTCCATCAACTGGCTATAAAATGAAATCTGAGGAGCCAGACTGACAGGGAAAGAAGAGACAAGAGAATATCAATGAGTTGGTTAATTGGCCATTCGGAAAGGGAAGCTGACAGCTTCCACTCCACTGGGTGAAAATGGGCAAAGCAAATGCAAGGCTGTATCAAGTTACTAAAGCAAATTGGATATAAGTGGGTGCACGTGCCCCTGTTTTAGTTCCTTTCATTAAAACATTTCAAGGCAAAGAGTAATGTTCTCATCAGAAAGCTTAGAAATCCCTTATATCAGGGGAGTTTAATCAAGATTGATACCCCCAAATGGAGAAATGCACATAATTGGATATCTGGGCAGCTTTTGTAAGCAGCTGCACCCCAGGGTTTACATCTGACCTAAAGGAAGGCTTTCTCTGGAAGCAGGATCCCAGTTGGCTCAGCATATAAATAAGCATCTCTCATTACCCCAGTGAGACCCCTAGTAATGTGAACCAGTCTTGGCGCTGCGCAGCCAGGGGAGGCCTGCCTGGGAATTTGTCTGAGATGCACGCTTTTTGAGGGAGAGCATTAAGAGCTGATTTGTTGCCCTTTCTGGGATGCTGTTAACCAAATGTGGGAAGACAGAGCCAGGCGAGTCCATGAAGCAAGTTCACAGTGTTGTGTTTATGAATACTGCTGGCGGAGGAGAAAGGGACCCCTTTTCAGCTGGATCACCCAGGGCACGACTATTAACCCTCTCTAGACTTCCTATTTTGCATCTGACAATTCAACTTGAGCAGTCTTCTTGATGGTGGTAGTGGAGAGTATAGGTGCTCTGCCCAGACCCCCATCCCCCCACCCTGTGCATCTTTTAGGGTTCTTGGGCTCCCATTCTCCAGCATCCATGTGCCATGCTTCTAACGGCTGCACCTGCAACTTGCTTCCGAGGCCTCCTTTGGGCTTCTAGAGCTGCTTCATCAGTTACCTCTTCTTCCTAGGTTGCTGCCTCAAGTCGGGTAGGGAGGGGAGTAAAGTTACTCGCCAGAGGCCCCCAGGGGATCAGGATGAGGACTGGCACGAAGCCTGAAATTACATCTTCACCAGGCCTCTCTGCCTCCCTGTGCTGCTCCCAGGACTGTCTACATTATTTGCAGGCCCAGTGCTGAGTGAAAAGCTGGAGCCCCTTGTTAAAAAATTACAAAGAATTTTAAGACCATGACAGCAGAGCATGAAACTAAACACAAGGCGCTTCTGATCCCAGGTCCCATGCACAGGTCACACACCTACAAAGCCAAAGCTGTACCTGCCTGTAGCCCCCATCCTAGGAGCTCTCTGCTATTCAACCTCTTGCATTCAAATTCCTGTCTCAGTGCTCTGCTCTGATGAGCCTGACTTAAGGCAGCTGCTGAGGCATAGCGCTGAGAGGATGGATTCTAAGATGAATACAGCGCCAGCCCTTCCATCGAGGAGTCGCCTCTTTAGCAGGGAAGACAGATGAAGGGACAGATCATCCCATCTCACTTCGGACTGTGAAGCAGAGTCCCATGGGGCGAGGGGTGGGGGGGTGGGGGGCCCTGCCTGCAGTGTGGAGAGGTAATGCTGCCGGACCAGGGATCTTTCTCCTGCCCCAAACAACGGGCAAATAGAATTGGGCTTGGTGTGGGAGGATGGGCGACCGCTGCAGAAGGGCACAGCCTGAGCAGAGGTGTGTGTGGGGAGTGAGGGATTGGGAACAGGTGCCTTCCTTGTGCTCCTCGCAGAGACTCAGATTTGAAGAGACCAAGCTTTCCTGTCCGCGTGTTGCTCACAGAAGATGTAACCAGCTCAGGTAGAATCTTGTGCAGGAAAGCTCTAGGGGCCCTAGAGCTTCATAGCAAAGAAAAGATTTTTGCTTTTCATAGCAAAGAAAAGATTCCTTTGAACTGTGGCATTTCAGAAATTGGCAAGTTGAGCTGAGTGTGGTGGCTCAGGCCTGAATCCTAACTAACACTCTGGGAGGCTGAGATGGGTGGATTGCTTAAGCTCAGGAGTTTGAGACCAGCCTGAGTAAGAGTACAACCCCGTCTCTACTTGAAAGAGGGAGAGGGAGAGAGAGAAGGGGGGGGAGGGCGGAGGGAGGGAGAGGGAGAGGGAGAAAGCTGGGCATTGTGATAGGCAATCGTAGTCCTGGCTACTTGGGAGCCCAAGAGTTTGAGGTTGCTGTGAGTTATGATGACACCGCGGCACTCTACCATGACAGAGTGAGACTCTGTCTCAAAAACAAGAAAAATAAATTGGCAAGTCGTCAGGTTGATTTGGGGGAGGGGAACCTCCTGAAATGACACCGGGTATTGGTTCCCCTACAAAGAGTGGGGAACCTGTGGCCTCCAAATCCCAAGTGCAGCTACTTGACCAAATCCAAATTTCACAGAACAAATCCCTTTGTTTGAAAGGATTTGTTCTGTAAAATTTGGATTTCGCCAGAAAGTCATGCTCAAGGACCCAGCATCGCTTTGCTCAGATGAGATTGGTAAGTCCTCTTCCGAGTTCGTTTGGCTGTTTTGGCTGTTCTCTGAAATGACCCCAGGTCCCTCGGTCCTTCACCTATGCCTGATCCAGGCTGGTGACAGTGCTCCCAGGAGGCACCCATTCTTTCTCACTCCTCTCAGGAGCCCACAAACAGCTGGCCGGTTTCCTGGAACACTGATGCTGTCGCTGCCGTTAAGGGGCCTCCTTCAAACCTGGGCGGTGGCAGTTGGCTGTGGTCCTTTACCGGTGCTGTCGAAACGCCTGTGGTTCCCGGGGGCCCTGGGAAACCCTTTTCTTTATTGTCAACTTTGTCAGGCCGACGCCATCCTTCATTTTTCAAAGCATGCTCCTGGGCAGGGAGGGTGACAGCTGTTCCATCTGGGAATAAGTTAACGGGTGCCACCGGAGCCGCTGGGCCTGCCAGGAAGCGGGCCCGGGGGCTGCCCTGGGCTTTCTCCTGTGTTCTTTTTCTAATGCTTGAAACACTCAGCTGCCCGTGAGCTCAATATGAGCACCAGGCAGCACGGGCTCATAATTCTTTCTTGACAAATGTCCCATTTGGGGCAATAATTCATGATTCCTTCACTGCCTTCGATTGGGCAATCAAAAGAAGGCACAGTTATTCTATGAATATATATATACTCTCAAATGACTTTAATTAGTGGTGCTGGGAGAAGAAAGGGAAGAGTGCGGGAAAGAGCCCCACGTGGCCCTCTTCCTCTGCCTTATTGTAGAATTTTATTTTATTTTTTTGATTGGACATCAGAAGGGTCCCAGCATGTGGCTCGGCATGATCTGGCTACTGCCTGCCTCTGGCATGTCCCCTGTCGCATGGGTCCATCCTCCCCACCCCACTCACTGTTCCCTCTGCCCAGGCGGCCTCCACATTCTTCCTCGGGGGCCCCGTGTCCCCAGCTAGCTTAGGTCCCCTCATATGCTCTCCTTTGCCCTTTGCTTTTCTTTTATAGCACTTTATTCAGCAAATGTGTATTGAGTATGCACCTGTCTCTGTTATAGGCGCTTGTCACATGGAAACGAACAAGACAGACATGCATCTCTGTCCTCATGGAGCTTGTCATCTAAGTGTGATGATGAATAATTTTTCATCAAGTGATTTGCTAATGGTTCTTCCCCACTGAACTAGAGGTTCCACGAGGACAGGGCCGAGTCTCTCTCGGCCATAATAGGCACTTGGTAGGTACTTGGGAAGTGACAGGCAGTTAGTGACTGGCAGCTGCCGTGTGACAGTGTAGGCTCTCTGAGGGGACTGCCTCTTCCCTGGGAATCCAGTGGTCATTGTGTGGAGTCAGTGCCGGGGAGTCAGCAGCTCAGGACTGGGTTACAGCCCGTGAGAGGGAACGTGGGAGAAGGTCGGACTGTCAGGGCCACAGGTCTCACAGGTCCAGAGCTGGTCCCAGGATGACTCTGGGGCTGCTCAGGGGATGCACACTCATGGTCCATCCTCCCACCGTCTCCACATCACGCCTTGGGGTCTCTCCTCTATTCACCTTCCGTATACTTTAGCTCTCACTACTTTTGGGGTCATTTTGTTTTATGTCAAATATGTGTTTGCTAGTTGATAGTGACAGGGCCCTGTGCTCCCCCCAAAGACCTCATTCAGGTGGAAAGAAGGGTCTCCCCTCTTTGGGGATTGGTTGGGAAACTTCTCTGTCACTGCTCTTGTTTTTAACCCTGTCTAGCTGTTCCCTACTGATCTGTCTTCACATCAGGGATTGACCTCTTGAAAAAGGCCTCCCTGCTGAAAAGATCACCATTCAATTGACCCCTCATTCCATTATTTATTCATTCCTTGAGTGATGGAGGAGGGAGGGAGGGAGTGAATGGACCAGAACGAGGGTGCAGTGAGGAGGTTCTCAGGCTGCAGAATTTAAGATGGCATTGACGTCAGAGCCGGGCATCCGTGAGGTCCGCAGTCCTGTCTCTAGGAGGGAAGCAGCGAGAGAGATGAGAGAAAGTGGGGACGAAAGGGTATGTGGGTGGGCATGAATGAGTGAAGGCTTAAAGGCCTTTCTCCAGAGAGCGGAGCCAAACAGAATTGAAGATGTGCCCTGCCTCAGTACCCACTTCCACTTTCCTCTGTCACGCAAGCCTTAGGTGATCACTGAACTCAGATGTCAGCCTAGGGTAACCCACAGAGGGCCCTCCACTTCTGCCTTTGCACGGAGCAAAAGTTTGTGGAAGAGGTTGTGGGGAGAGGTGTGAGGATCTACACATTTTCAGGGATTAAAAAGTACATGTTTCCACTTAAATGATTATTATTTTTTTCGAGACAGAGTCTCATTTTGTCATCCTTGGTAGAGTGCTGTGGCAGCTCACAGCAACCTCAAACTCTTGGGCTTAAGTGATTCTCTTGCCTCAGCCTCCTGAGTAGCTGGGACTGCAGGTGCCCACTGCAATGCCTGGCTATTTTTTGTTGCAGTTGTTACTGTTGTTTTAGCTGGCCTGGGCCAGGTTCAAACCCACCACCTGCGGTGTATGTGGCTGGTGCTGTAACCAGTGTGCTACAGATGCTGAACCACTTAAATGATTATTTAAAGCCTCTTCTACTGCAAATGCCACCTAGCCATCCAGCGGTACATGTTCATGGCTTCTTTTAATTTGTGCCCAGACTCTGAAAACCCTATAATTGCCAGATGTCTCACAAGCAATCATCTCATCACAGGGGGGGTCAGGGGGAGAGTTCAGGAGGAAGACAGCAGCAAGAACACCTGGAAAGCCTAATTCAGCTGGGTGATGTCTTTGAACAAGGCTAAAAAAACAACTGTGTAGACAGCACCATGGTTTCTCTACACTTGGTGGGATGACAGTGCTGTAGGACACGTCTACAGCCACATCTGCTGTGCCCGATCTCAGCTGAGTGTTATTAGTCCCCATCTCTCCCTTTTAACAGGGGTGGGTGTTGGGGGGGGGAGAGTTCACCAGTGCTGGCTTCATCTGAAGACGGGTTCTTTGCAAATGTAGGGGAGTGGCTTGGTAATCACACAGCAGAGAAGCAGCTGCTGGTGCTCGAGGCCTCTGTGTTCAGCTCCAGTACGTACAACTATTATGCATCCGTAATAATTAAAAATAAAACATTGAAAAACAGCTCCCATGCCGACACAACATTGCCTTAATGAACGTCATTGCTGTTCAATCCATGTGGTTTTCATTCCGGGCAGGATGGGCTGCTGAATCCAGTATAATTTAATAGTAATGCTTTAGTTAACATTTACATTTTCTGTGCCGAGAGCTTGCCAAACAATTCTTCTAGGGATTGTGACCTTGATCAACCCCATTTGACAGATGTGGTCACTGAGGCCTTGAGAACTCTGATCCAGGTTGTCCAGTGGGGCAGTGGTGGAGGCGGCACCCAGGTCCAGGCTGTTGGCCTCCATATCCTCGCTCCTGTGTTTCTCAGAGACACTTCCAAGGGCTCAGCCCTTTACACAGTTAGTTCCCTACGTTTGTTCTCCATGTTGCTGTGACAGCCTCTGAGAACCCTAGGCTCCTCTGAAAGTCCGTGACCCTATAGGCACACTCTGATACCCTCCATCTCTCCAATGCCTTCTGTGTCCAATTCAGGTAAACAGTCATTAAGAACCATCCCTATCCCCTTCATTTCTCTAGGCCAGTGTGTTTCAACATTTTTTATATCTCATGGTAACCTTGAACCTATAGTTAAACTTCCACAGCACACTTCAATTATGTTGATCAAAAAAAAAAAATAATAATATACTGACTGTGCTTTGAACTTCTTTAGAAAATAATTTAATTAAGGATCTTTACAAAATTTTGCAGCACAGCTAACACCCTCTCATGGCCCAGTGGTTGAAAATTACTAATCTAGTAGGCGGCACCAGCCCCATGTACCGGAGGCAGTGGGTTCAAACCCGGCCCTGGCCAAAAAAACAAAAACAAAAACTGAAAATCACTAATTTAGCATTTGATTTTTATGCTGCTTACTTATTTATTTAGTGGTATTATGTAGTGAGTAAGAGCCTGAATGTGACTCTTGGCACTGCCACTCACCAGCTGTGTGACCTTGGACAAGTCACTTAACCTCTCTGTGCCTCAGCTTTTTCATTTAGTAAAACTGGATAATACAGTCTAGCTCATGGAATTGTCATAAGAATTTAATGAGTTAATCAACGTAGGTCACTTAAAGTGTGACCAGTAGGTGCACAACGGAAGTTAGCTATTACTGCGTCTTCTATTATGCCTGTTATTTTTTTCCTTTTTAAAAACAATCTATTTTTATTTTTCCCTAGCTGTTCTGGAATAGATGGTCTTGGGCCTGGTTTCTATAAGAAACACTGTAATCCCCTGTATGAATAAGTACTTAGTGACTAAACTTAATCTCCTAAATCTTGCTTTTAAAAAAGTCCCACAGCTACAAAACGCCCAAACTGTACCCAGATTAGAATCTATTTAAGACCTTTCTGTGGCTTCCTTCCTGTTGCACTTAGAATCAAATGCAAACTCTACGATAAGGTCCATGCTAGCCCCTGCCTGCCGGGCTAAAGTCGGCCTTCTCCCTGCCCTCTCTGTGACTTGCATTTTCTTATTTCAGAGGCTTTGCATCTGCTATTCCCTTTGAGCACAACTCTTTTCCCTCTGACCTTCAACTCATGCAGTCAGAGATGTGCACTTGGTCTGCTTCCCTTCTGCCCGCAGAGCTCGGTAAAACTGTCACTTCCTCCTTTCTCCCCTTTCTTTGCACTTCCCCCCTCCCCCCAGCCTTGTGTCCTTGTCACAAGCTTTGTGCACTTCTCTTGTTAGATCTGGGTCCTGCCAGACTAGAGCCTCCACGAGGACAGGGACTCCTGGCAGGACGCACCACCATCGTCTTGATGCCTGTGGCGCAGGTGCACAAACGGCTCTCACAGATGGCTACTAATGACTCTTAAGGCACAGTCCCAGGGCAGTGATTTACCAGGCAGGGCTGTGACCCATCAGGAGGTTATAAAATCAGTCTAGTGGATCAAAAGCAACTTTGAAAGAAGGGAGAAGAAAAATGAGAAGGAGCTACAGGAGGAGGAGAGATAAGAAAAGGGCACAGAACAAAAAAGAAAATTTCAGAAGACATTGTGGAAGGATAAAAGTATTGCCTCCTAAAACTTCTGGTTTTATTTTGTATATGGGTGTGTGTGAGAGTGTGAAGTTGCACAATGTATTTTTACTATAGATTGAAGTAAAACAAAAGCAGAATAGTTACCTGCCTAAAGTGTGGTGATAACACACGTTAGCAAAAGGTATGGAGGCAGGTTGACCTCATGTCCCGTACCAGGGGGTGGGGGAGGGGTGCAGTCGGCACCACGTGCATTGCCGGGACCCCGCACTCTCATGATAAAGGGAAGGTAGAGGGCATTTGGGGGGATGAGTAGGTTAGGGCATGTGTGAGGGAAGGTTTACCCCATACATTTGTCAATGGAAAAGAAGCCATACTCTGTAAAATGATTGAAGAGGATTATTCTGAACCAAATTTGAGGACCATGGCCTGGAGTCCCACCCAAGACACTTTGAGCAAGTGGACTTGCTGTGGTGGGTGACAGTTCGGTTTTATACATTTCAGGGAGACAGGAAGTATAGGTAAAGTCATAAATCAAATGCGTGGGAAGGCCCACAGTGGGTAGGCCTGAAAGGGTGGGGCATCTCAATGTGGGGAGTTGACAATTGGCTGAAAGACTTAGGCTTTGCCTAAAAGCCCAGGAGTCATGGAAAAGGAATGCTGAGTTAAGATAAGGGTCTGTTGATCAGAGACAAACTACCAGACAGATGCTAGATTGTTGTGTACCTTGAGGACCTGCAGGAAAGGCCCGTTAGGATGTCACAGAGGATGCCTCTAAGTAGGGCGTGATGAGGCAGCTCTGATCTCCTTTCTCATGGCTGGCAACTCAGTTTTAGGGATCCCCTGGGCCAGAGAGGGTTCATTCAGCTGCTGAGGGGGTGAGCCTTGAGATTTTATTTTAGATCACACATTTTTGCTAGGAATCTCCTTTTCTGGGCCTGGCCACTTGGAAGAGGAATGGGTGTAGGACATGTCTCGAGTTCCTCATCCTGTGTCATTTGGTGGAGATCTTCAGAGAACACTTGCAGCCCATCTTTGGAAGGAGTTTCTTTATCTGAACGGGTCCAGGTCCTGCAACTCCTTCCATTGGCATCATTTTAGTTTTCAGTTGTTTTTTTTCTGCTTCCTAAAACCTGAAAGGTACAGACAGTTTTCAAAGAGCAGTGGCTTGTGAGTTTAACAAATCCTAAATACCAGTGGCAGGCACAGATCCCAAAAGCTGTGTATGTGACTTTTCTTCTGGCACTCAAGCTGAACATGTCTTTTCTAGAAATGTCAGTTTGGGAGTAGGAAGCTTGAAAATGTCAGTGTGAAGTGCGTTTCCTGGTCTTGTGACGCTGTGGCTTGGTGGCTTTTTCAGAGACTGGAGTTCTTAGAATGGCCTGTGTCTTTCTATGACCTTTGTGAGAATTTTATGTCATCTTTGAGTCCACAGGGCAAGTGGCAGGAACTTGTGACGAATGTGTTTAGAGATACGGGTCTAGAGTCACATACCTCATATCGTCATTTTTGGTATCAGTTCACGTGATTTGAACTGTGAAACAGGACATGCATGCATCTTACAGGTTGGAGGCAAAATACAACGGCTGGTCATAGCATGAAAGCTGTACACGATTATTCATAACATTATTCATAAAGACCCCAAACTTAAAATGGCCCAAATGACCACAAACTTGTAAATGGTTGCATAACATATGGTATTTCCATGTAATCGCACACTACTCTGTAGTTAAAAAGGAATAATTACCACTGGTACATGTAGCAATAATGGAGAAAGCCAGACTCAAAAAAACTACATATGGTGTAACCCCATGTATATAAAATTCTAGAAAAGGCAAAGCTATGGTGATAACGGATCCACTATTGCCTGGGCCTGGGGCAAGACAACAATTGGACACAGGGACATCATGGAAAAGATTTTATAACATGTACCACACGCTAATGGATTGCTCTACTGGAGCACTCCATGGAAAAGATTTTGAAGCTTGGATGTGGTGGAAGTTGCACTTACTACTATAATTTATCTTACGTTTTCTTAAACTCATCCAACTATACACTTAAAAGGGGTAAAATTTATTGTATTAAATTAGACTTTAATAACTTGGTAAAAACAAGTTTGGTTTTTTTTTTTTGTTGTTGTTGTTGCAGTTTGGCCAGGCCGGGTTTGAACCGCCACCCTTGGTATATGGGGCAGCACCCTACTCACTGAGCCACAGGGTTTTAACTGACAAAAAAGTATAGCTAGCTGGTCATAAACAGCAGGATAAAAAAATCAAAGGACGCACCAGGCAATTTAGGAAAGAATTCAAATGTCAATTAAAAGATGAAAATGCCTGGCTCGGCACCTATAGCTCAGCAGTTAGGGCACCGGCCACATGCTAGGGCTGGTGGGTTCGAACCCGGCCAGGGCCTGCTAAACGACAATGACAACAATAACAAAAAAATAGCCAGGCATTGTGGTGGGCGCCTGTAGTCCCAGCTACTGGGAGGCTGAGGCAAGAAAATTGCTTAAGCCCAGGAGTTCGGGGTTGCTGTGAGCTGTGATGCCACGGCACTCTACCCAGGGCAACATAGTGAGACTCTGTCTCCAAAGAAAATAAAAAGATCAAGATGCCCAACCTTACTAGTAACTTTTTAAAAGGAGGATATTTAAACGACTCTAGATACAGACCTTACAACTTTCATGAGATTAACTCAAAACGGATCACACACCTAAATATAAAATTTAAAACTACAAAACTCCTGGGAGATATCCTTGGAGAAAATCTAGGTGACCTTGGGCAGGGTGATACATTTTTAGATTCAACACTGAAAACAATCCATGAAAGAAAAAAAGTGATGTTAGACTTACTAAAATTAAAAATGTATGCTCTTCAGAAGACACTGTTCAGAGAATCAAAAGACAAGCCACAGAATTGGAGGACATATTTACAAAACATATCAGATAAAGGACTGGTTTCCAAAATATAGAGAGAACATTTAAAATTCAACAATAAGAAGACAACACAGTTAAAAATGTGTAAAAAATGTGAAAAGACACCTCACCAAAGGAGATGTAAAGATGGCAAATAAGTATGTGAAAGGGTGCTTCATTTTACATCATTAGGGAATTAGAGATTAAAACATAATGACATCCTACTACATACCTATCAGGAGGGTGGAATCCAGAGCACAGACAGCATCAAATGCTGCCTAGATGGTGGAGCAACAGGAATGCTCGTTCACTTCTGGTGGGGATGAAAAATGGCACAGCCACTTTACAAGGCAGTTTGGCGCTTTCTTACAAAACATTGTACAATCCAGCAATTACACTCCTTAATATTTGGTCAAAATCACACACATGAGAACAGCAGTTTTATTCAGAATTGCCAAAACTTGGATGTGATCAATATGTCCTTCAATAGGTGAATGGATAAATAAGCCCATGCCACATCCATAAATGGAATATTATTCAGCAGCTAAAAAGAAATGTGCTGTCAGGCCACATAAAGACATTAGAGCAGTGATTTCCAACCCCTGTTGTGTAAGAGGATCTTAGGTGTGCCAAGATCATTACTTAAATTATTTTTGAAAAAAGTTCAAAGCACAGTAAGTCTATTCTCTTTTTCGTACTCTTTTTTGGGGGGGATCAACATAATTTAAATGTGCTATGGAAATTTAACTATAGGTTCAAGTGTGCCACGAGATAAAAAAGGTTGAAAACCACTGCATTAGAGGAAGGTCATTTGCATATTACTAAGTGCAAGGTGGCAATCTGAAGAGGCTACATACTGTATGGTTCCAACTATGTGACACTCTATAAAGGCGGTAAGTGTCTAAGGGGACAGTAGGTAGGTAAGTGGTTACCAGGGTTACTGGGGGTGGGGAATAAAAGGCAGAGCCTTTTAGGGCATTGAAACTATGTTGTGTGATACTGTAATGATGGCTCCATGACCGCTAATGTAATAATGTATCAAGGCTCGGCACCTGTAGCTCAGCTGCTAGGGCCCCAATCACATACACCAGAGCTGATGGGTTCGAATCCAGTCTAGGTGTTGTGATGGGTGTCTATAGTCTCAGCTACTTGGGAGGTTGAGGCAAGAGAATCGCTTAAGCCCAAGAGTTTGAGATTGCTGTGAGCTGTGAGCTGCAATGCCACGGCACTCTACCAAGGATGACAAAGTGAGACTTGATTTCAAAAATAATAATAATAATAATAATAATGTATCGATATTGGCTTATCAGTGATAACAGATGTATCACACCAATACCACATGTTCCTAGGGGAAACTGAGGGTAAGGGGTGAGTAGGTATGTGGGAACTCTCTATGCTTTCTGCTCAATTTTTCTTTTTCTTCTTTTTCTTTCTTTCTTTTTTTTTTTGTAGAGACAGAGTCTTACTTTTTTACCCTCGGTAGAGTGCTGTGGCATCACACAACTCACAGCAACCTCCAGCTCCTGGGCTTAGGTGATTCTCTTGCCTCAGCCTCCCGAGTAGCTGGGACTACAGGCGCCCGCCACAACACCCTGCTATTTTTTTGTTGTTGCATTTTGGCCGGGGCTGGGTTTGAACCCACCACCCTCAATATATGGGGCCAGCACCCTACCCACTGAGCCACAGGCGCTGCCCTTTTTTGCAGTTTTTGACTGGGGCCAGGTTTGAACCTGCCACCTCCAGTATATGGGGCTGGTGCCCTACTCACTGAGCCACAGGCGCCACCCATCTGCTCAATTTTTCCATAAACCTAGAGCTGATCTTCATAATCTGTTTAATTAAAAAACAAAACTGAGCTGACCCTACTCAGCCTTCATACTAGCAAAAATAAAAAGGAGGATGGCCCCCCAGTGCTGGCTCAGCCTTGTAAGGAGCAATTTAGTAGTGGGGGACAAAATGAAAAGTGTGTGATCTCCGTGATCCGGCAGTTCCACCGTCGCAGTTTACCCTAAAGCAGTGGTCCTCAACCACCCCGCCCACCCATGGGAGGACATCTGGTGATTTGGTTGTCACCCCTGGGAAGCTGCTGCTGGCATCTTGTGGCAGAGGTCGGGGTGCTGCTAAACATCTCTGACGCCCAGGACAGCCCCCCACAACAAACAATTTGTCTGGTCCCACGTGGTGGTGTTGTTAATAGTATCTGGAGAACTTTTTCTTGTCTGGAAAATTCCTTTAACTGAAATAGCTTATTCTAGATCAAGGATGGAAATGTCAATCGTGCCTGAGAAGCTGGTATGGGTCCCTTGAACGTATTTACTGGTTCTCAGAAAGCTGAGACCTCCCTGTTTCAACCCAGGGCGAGAAGGGAGCCGTTCAGAACACTGGCTGGCCGTCATCTCATAAACAGACCGTCACGTTTTATTCCTCCCACACCAACAGGAAGCAACGTGACTTTTCATATTTCACCTGGAGTTGAGGATGCAGTTCACAATGAAGAAGACCTCTTCAGTGTCCTCGCCTTCCCCATCTGCTAGGGGAGGCTGCCTTCCTCTGACGGTTTTTACGTGAGCTCTCAGAATGGAGAATTGCTTCCTCTTGACAAAGAGACTTCCCCTCTCTAATAACAGTGCTCAGAGGTGGGTGTGGTGGAAAAATGTTCCCTGCGGTCGCCACCCCCCTGGAGAGGGCCCCCTGAGTATCAGTCTGTGGACGTTTCTAGACACCCCCCACCCTTCGTGCACCTGGGTGGGCCCCACATGCTCCTGGGGCTTTTGTCTCTGACCCTGTTCCTTGTCATTACATGCAAGGGCCTCCCCCTCACGTCTCTTCTCAGTCGTCTTTTAGGTGGTTTTTCCTTGGTGCCATCCTTTACCAAGGCCGGATTCTATTTCCTGGGTGCAGTGTGTAACATGGGTCCTCTGCCTTCAAGGGCAGGCCAGCTTCCATCACTTCCACCAAGACACACTGGGCTCCCTGCAGGTGGCGTGGCACCACTCAGGTGACCTGCCAAGCCAGTGTGTCCCCCTCACGCTGAGGAGCTTCCCTAATGCAGATTTTAAAGGCTCCCAGAAGCTTTGGGAAGGAGAGGGAAAGGCCTGGGCTTGGAATCTGGGTCTGAATCGTGGATCATATATAGCCAAGTAGTGTGGCCTTGGCAGGCAGACTCCTTCTGGGGTGGTGATGTCCTATAGTAAGGGGGTAGGACTGACCAGTGAAGGGAGGGAAAGTACATTTGGACCACTGACTCACATCTGTCCCTTGAAAGTAGGGTTGGGGCTAGGTCCCCCAGAGGCCTGAGTCTGGGAGGCAGAGAGGTGGAGCTGGCAGTCATTGCAGAAACCAGCCCTGGAGTGGGCCCCTGGCTTATCTGCATGAAATCTACTTTTGTAATTAATGATTGTAGTTGCCATGGTTCAGGTATCACCCCCTCTGTGCCAGGTACTTGCAATGATTCTCTTAAGTGGAGTCTCTGATTATCATTCCCATCACACAGGTGAGGAGACAGGCTCAGGGAATTAACTGGCCTGATTTGAAGGCAGCAGGCAGGGCCAGGTCTGGAGTTCAGCCATCCTGCGTCTGCTTTGGGAGAGATATTTGTGTTGGAAGCACAGCTGGGCTCGCAGGACAAGTGACCCGCAGGTGGGGATGGGCACCGCAGTTGTCTTTATTTTGGCCCCTCCTGAATTTGCTGTCTGTCTGCCTGGGCTGGGGGGGCCCCTTTCCCAACCCAACAGGGCCTGGCCTCCAAGGGCCCCAGAGCCTTCCTTCCACCCTGCCACTGGCTTAGCTGTGGACTAATCCCTCTTCCCATTGGGTAAGCCAAGACAAGATTAGAGCTTTATTAAAAGGAAATTAAAGTAGGAAATGAAAGGATAAACAGACTCCAAACAAGACAAAGCAATAGACGGAAGCAGATGAGTTGATGGAGGAGGGCTCTTTACCCTAAAGGGGCACAGGGCTACTTGGACGTTAGCACACCTTCCAGCGAGGCATTTGTCTCTTGGAATGGCCATGGTCAAATGAGTCATCACCATGGCTTCTGCAGACATGTTCTTTGGGACCTGGGTGGTGGTACCACACCCTGTAACCCTCGGCTTCTGCCAGGCCCTCCTGAGTGGTTTCTGAGTCCCTGGAGCTCACCTTCAACATGGTTGTGATGAAAGAGTCACCTCCTCTACGCCCACCTCCCTGCCAGACTCTGAGCTCAGCAAAGGCCAGGACGTGTCAGACTCAGCACTGAATCCCCGGGGTCTAGAGTGCCTGGCAAGTGTTGCTTATTCATTTGCCTATTCATTTATTTAGATATTCATCCAACACATACGTCTTTATTTATTTACTTTTTAGAGACAGTCTCACTTTGTCACCCTCGGTAGAGTTCCGGGGTGTCATAGCTCACAGCAACCTGCAGCTTTTGGGTGTAGGCGATTCTCTTGCCTCAGCCTCCCAAGTAGCTGGGCCTACAGGCGCCTGCCACAACACTCAGCTATTTTTGTTGCAGTTTGGTCGGGGCCGAGTTCGAACTCGCCACCCTCATTATATGGGGCTGGCGCCCTACTTACTGAGCCACAGTTGCTGCCCAAACACATACTTCTTGAGTGCCACCTAGTCAGTGCTGGGTGCTGTGCCATGTACTAAAGGTCCAGCAGTGAATGGGCAGAGTGCCTGTTGGCACAGGGCCTCCAGATCAGCTGTTCATTCTGTGCACATAAATAAGTGGTCAATGGGAAGATGGTTCATTCTCACTGAGACATTTCTAACTCTGACCACTGCTGCCCATAGACCAGCTGTGCCGTGTGGAAGTGAGCTTTCCGTCACAGGCAGTGTTCAATAAGAACCCATTGACATGATGTTGCAAGTAGAGCTTCCTGAAGGTCCCTCTCACCTCCAAGATTCTCTGGAGGGCACTGTGCCCTGGCTGCTGTGGCATAGCTGTGAAGCCCAGCTAGACCCAGCATGGGTGAGCCAGCCAAGAGGGGGAGGGAAGTAAGATGAGGCCAGGAAAAAGGCCCAGGGGCAGCCTACAAGGCGGACATTGTCCCTGTGTTTTCCTGATGGAAGTCTGCAGGTCCCTCTTGAAAACCAGAACTAAACGTTTTCACTTTATGTAAAACACATTTTCATTTTTAAAAATATACCAGGAAAGCTATTTTTTAAGCATACTTTTTTTCAGATAAAAACGATCATTTTGGAAAACACAGAAAGACTGAAAGAGAATGAGGAAGATTTTAATTCTTCCATCCAAAGATAATTATTGTAAACATTTAAATTTATCTACTTGTGGTATTTTTTTGATGAATCTATAAAAATATACCTTTCTTAAAATTAGAACCATATCTCATATCTTGTTCTTTTCACTTAATGGATTGTGAGCATTTTTTTCCACTTTGCTGAATATGGTTCCAAAATAAGATGTTTACTTCTGTGTATGCGTTATCTATTGATACAACAAACCATCTCAAAACTAAGTGGCTTAAAATAACACTAATCCTTAGGTCTCACAATTTTTATGAGTAGCTTGTTTGGACAATTGTGGTCTGGGTCTCCAGTTGGGGTAGCAGTAGGGTGTTGGCTGGGGCTGCTGTCATCTGAAGGCTGGCCTGGAGCACCCACTTCCAAGGTGGCACCTTCCCATGGTTGTCACTTGTACTTTTCTACATGGCCTTTCCACTGGACTGAGTATCCTCGCAGTGTGGCAGCTGGTGTCCCCCGGAGAGAATGGTCTGAAATGAAGAGTTGGATGGAGGCTGTGTCTTTTCTATGGCCAGCTTGGAAAGCCACATGCGGTCACTTGGGCAGCATCCTCCTGTTCACACAGGTCAGCCCTGTTCTGTTGGAGACTGTATAAGGTATGAATATGAATTCCTTTGAGGGCTCCTGGAAGACTCTTCTCTTGGGGCAACTATACTGTTTCTGCCATTTTGCTCTTCCAGGGAATGTACATCCCGGCAAGCCTTAGGCACCTGATGTGGGGTCAGAGCCAGAGTCAAAGGCCCAGTAGAGAGGGTGGAGGATGGAAGTGGGTTGGGGTGGGGAGAAAAAGGGAACTGAGGACAACCATCACATTCAGTCTTCAGTATTTTTGGCACATCAGGAGGACACAGATGTATCAGAAGAGAGGTAATTGACCCCTGCCATGTTGCAGATGTGGGATAGATTTATTAACAATAATCAACAGCAGAATCAGCTGTCGTGTATGAAGTATCTCCCATGTACAGGGCAGTGTGTTACATGACAGGGTATTTTACACACTCTATTTCTGATTCTTATAGTCATTCTGTTAGGCATGGGTTACTGCGTCTCTTCCAGTCAAGGAGAAATGGATTTGGAAAGGTTCAGTATCTGCCTGAGGTCACGGAATTACTAGCAGAGCTAGGATTAGACCCAAATCAATTTCACTCTAAACTCCAAGTACTTTTGTCTAAAAACAGTCTAGACCAGCGGAGGGCTGGGGGGAAGGAGCCAGTGTGGTTTCTGTGAGAAGCTTTCTCAATGGCTTCTTCCATTGTTGAGCAATACTTTTTTAAAAGGAAGGAAAAGAAGAAAATCTTTAAACACTCTTAGCAATTGCCCAGGAGTTAGGGTACAGCGTGTTTGGCAAATTATGGGTTTTGTGTCAGTGAATACAAAGTAGGCGAGGAATTGGGGGGAAGATCCCTTGAAATAATGGAATGTGGAACGCAGCACTTGGCCTGGTGAGCTCACAAAACAGAGGTCACCTTGGAGATCTTCGTAAATTACTGCGCAGAGACTGCCACTAACGTAGAGGCAGGCTGGCATCCCTCAAGGTCCCCAGTGGCTCTGAAACGGTGTTCTGGCAGCCCTGGACACCGCAGGGGCACTCCATCAATTATTTGGTTCTAGAAGAAAGTCTCACAAACATTGCAGATGGATGGGTTTGAGAAGGACTGGCAGAAGGAGAGCAGGGGAGAGGGTGTGTTGCAAGGTCATGACGTCACTTCGCACTCAGCATTTTTGCAATAACGAAAGTTACTCACTTTGTCTTCAGTGCTGGACACTGGGTAGAAAATTTAGGAACTTCTCCCGTTTGTTTCTGTTTACATCCTTTGGATGGTCCTCTCGAGAGGGGAGTGGCCTTGCTGACTTTGTGCTGGGGAAGTTGCAGAGGTGGGGGAGATCCGAGGTGAGCCAAGATCCCTATCTCCCAAAGACTTTGTGCCAACTCTTGGGTCAAGCTGTCCTTGAGTTGCAGCCAGAACTTTGTGGGTCTGGTGGATTTATTTTGCATTTTTTTCTCTTCACTTCATAACTTATTTATGTGTTAATAACTTATTGAAGTGTTATTTACACTTCATAACTCTAGGTGCATGATTGAAATGCTCAATCAACCCTGCCACTCTCAGATGCCTGCCAAGTCAATATTGCTGCTTGGAACCTGTATCTGGGAGAGGGGTCTCCGGAAGGGTCACCCAGGCACTCTGCTCATTCACTTTGGAGACACAGGCACGGTGCCGGGGGGAGGAGGATGCAGGAGAGAAAGATGACTTCTGGGTGGGCAGTTCATTTGTTCACAAGGTTTCCAGGACAGAAAGAGGGAGCTGGGGGGCCCATCTAAGCTTTTGCCATCTGTTGGACAATTCCACATGGGCTAGAATTGGAAATGGCATTTGGTCTAAGTCTAAAATGTGGGAGGCATGGAAGTGCTAGGTGAGCTTTGACTGAGGGTTGAAGACCTCGCTGGTACAGGGTGGTTAGGTCCAGGTCTGGACAGCCAGATGGTCTGAGCTTGCATCCTACTTCCTAATACCTGGGCAAGTCACAACTACTGATAAATGCTCCACTTCACGAGGTTGTTATAAGGGTTAATGATTGAATGCCTTTGAAGAGCTTAACACACAGTATTTATTAGTCTTCATTATTCCTAATATTTAGCTCCATTTTCAAATAGCCACGCTGGCCTTTGAGTACCGGATTTTTTCAGGATGCCTTATGTGATAGCCCAGCTGCCAATTCACCTCCTGGTTCAAAGCCAGCCAGCAGACCACCGTCAGATTCACTTCTAAATTCCTCCAAAGCTTTGTGTTCCTTGTTTGCTTGCATTAAAAAAAAATAGCGTTGGATGTAAATTTGGCCTGATTTGTAATTTGGCCTTGGTACACGTGAGAATCATCTGTGGGTTCTACCAGAAAAAGTTTAACGTGAGTCAAGACTATGAGGTGCTGGTTTGTTCCTTATGAAACGGAGGACATTTGGAGGCATATGATCTAGTTAACACGTATCGAGCACCTCTCCTGCTCAGGCGTCGTGCTGCTTGTCACTTTTTAAACAAAATTATTCCCTGTGAACCCTCTGATAAAAAAGAACATTGCCAGGATTGGATGGACGTGGAGAAGCCCAGCTCGCCCCTTATCCCCAGCTTGGCCTCTCCTTCCCCTCCCTGGGTTCCTGTCTTGTTTGAGATTCTCTGGCCTTGGCCCCTGGTCACTTCTTCTTTGTGCCTGGGGGAGGACTGACCAGAAGTCACCCATCTAAGACCATTCTGGAAAGTTCTAAGGAAGCAAAACCAGAGCTCCCAGCCCAGCACCCTTATTTCTCTGTTTCTTGTTGTTGTTTTTACTGTTCTTTGCCCCTAATTTATAAAATAATTTGTCCTTCCCACTGCCTCCTGATTCCTCCCAGTCCTGGCTCTTGCTATGTGACCCATTTTCTTTTCTCATGGGTAGATTTTGCCCCAAGAAGTTCCCAGTCGGAGTGTTGGGGATCCCCTTACACCCCCACCCAATGCAGAGCTCACATCTCATTCTCTCTCTTCCGTGCATGAGCAAGGCCATTGAATCCTGGACTTACTTGCTCAGTGACACCAGACAGGGAAGATAATAGTTCTAAGCCTCAGTTTTCCTCTCTGTAGGGACAGGTGTACCCACCCAGCAGGTCTGTGAGGCATAAAGGAGGAGCACATGTGACTGTTCCTAAGGCTGGGTTCCGGCCATCCCACCTGCCTCCAGCTCTCAGAGAGTCCCCCAAAGTGTGGAGACCTTTTAGTGTTATTTAACAATCATTTACATGTTCGGTGCAATCAAACTTGGAGTTTGATTTAGATGAGAAGAATAACTGCCAAATAAACTAAAAATGGCACCGGGCAATGACAGTAATTGCAGGCAGCAGGATAATTGATCTAATTACACGAAGGAAAGCAGCTCCCTGATGGGGTCGAGCCTGTGGGCTCCTGCAGGCAGCAGCTGACACCACATCCCGAGTAGCTACAGGCAGAACGGAAGGTACCAGACGAGGTGACGGCCCGGTCAGGGGAGCAGCACGCCTGCAGCAGGAGCTGTTTCCAGTTTGCCAGCAAATGATCGCTGATGTGTATTTTGCTGGGTCGCCTCAGGAAAATAGAGCATGCATTCAAGATCATTTAGAAAATATTTCATGACTGCTTTATTTACTGTTTGCTTGCTCTGCCATGGCAGGGAGATTGTCAAATTTCCAAGGCCCAAGACAGAGGATGAGATTTACAAATCTAGCTCAGGAAGGGGCAGCTCTGTTCATCTTGGAGGAAGAAAGGAAGCCCCAACAACTGAAGCTCCCAGGTTGCAAGGAGGCTGCTAATAGATGCGTCTTGTCAGTTTTGATTCTGAGGTCTGTTCCCCTCTGTGAGCAGGTGCAGAGGCCAGGGAAGCCTTGTCCTGGCCGGTGAGGACAAGGCTATGTCCCCTGCCATACCATGAGAAATGGGCCCCTTTTTTCACCTTAGCCAAACTGCATTTCCCTGGGTCTGATGACCACTCATTCCATCGTGGGAGGCAGCTACTTTTTTATTGTAGTAAAAAAACCACATAACCTAAAATTTTCCATTTTTAGATGTATAGTTTGTAGTGTTAAGGATGTTCACACTGTCATGCAGTAGCTCTCCAGAGCTTTTTCGTGTTGTAAACTGAAACTCTCTATGCATTGGACAATAGAGTTGTCCCTATTTTTCCCTCCCCTGGCCCCATTCTATTTTCTGTTTCCACGAGTGAGATTCCTTGAGTAGAATTGTGTGTCCTAATGGGAGGGGGTGCCTGTGAGTCACAGGACTTGAGAAGAAAGAAAACAGCCTCTCTCATTGGGTGAGAGCTAAACAGGGCCCACTGTCACAGCAACTCCTTCAAGTGACACCCCACGTTGATTGGGCCACTACCACATACCGATGTGGGTCAAAGTTCTGTATTTGTGTCACTGTTTTAGGGGATCTCATTTAATCATGAAGGAGGCGTTGCCGTCATCTCCCGTGAGGAATGGAGGTTCAGAGAGATTAAGTGACAAGCCCGTGATCATGTGGCAGGTGTGACAGATCCAGGATGTGAACCTGGGCAGTCTGGCTCAGGGCCTACAATTCCTAAGATGCTTGGTCAGACTGCAAACCCTCAGGATGGTGCTCTAGTTGGATTTCAGTGCCCTTTGCACCTGCAGGGGGCTGAGATACTGTTCCCAGGGTAGTTCAATGTCTCTCCACTCCCTCCCCTTGTGGTCTGGAGCGAATCCTGGGTGTGTGGTTGGTTTCCCAGTGGCTGGAGGAGTGGTGTACCGTGTTAGGCTATATGGCCCAGATTCCTGGGCTCCGTATAAGGCCTGCTGCCTTCACGTGGTGAGAGAAGGAGTGCCAGGCTTATGACAGTCAGTCCATAATATTTATTGAACACCTACTATGTGCCAGGTGCCGGATCCAGTGGTTATCTTAAGGGGGAGGCCCTGCCTTTGTGGAGGGGAGCTTTTTGAAAAAGTGGCTGAGGAAGTCAGGGGAGGAAGCTCCCTGGCCACCCGTGGTCACTAGAGTTTTGGACACATAAGCCCCAGTGTTTAGGATCATCCCAGCTTCTCCCAGCAGTTGGTGGAGCCCGAAGACTTTCCACTGGCTCTTCCACCAAGTTTTATAAAAAGACACAGGCCTGGAAAAAAAAAAAAAGACACAGGCCTGGGCGAATGAGAGAAGCTGCTTGCTGTCACAGCAAGAAGATGATGAGATCAAGAGAAAGACACCCACAGAAAGTGGGAAGTGGCCGAGGATGTGGGAACATGGGAGGAGGCTGTGAAGTGAGGACAACACATGCTCTGGGCTGGGGCAGTGCAGAGGCAGAGCCCAGAGGAGCGGTCGGCTTGGCAGGGACGTTTCCTTCCCCATTCCCTCCCGGGCCACCCCCGATTCCCAACCCTGAGCTCTGCAACTTGTGCCTGACAACCCCAGCGCGTGTCTGAGGCTAGATGACACAAGGTCACTTCCAGAAGGATTCCAGCTTCTAGCCTTCCTGCAGAAGTGAACCAAGAGAAGCCCCTCTGTTCCTCCTTTCTATTCCTGTCCACTGCCAGCTTCCCCCCAAGTAACTTATCCCAGTAGCTCCTGCATCTTTGAAACAGAGGTGATCGTAGCGTCTGCGTCGTAGTGACTGAATGAAATAAACCCAAGCATTTGGCCCAGAAACTAGCATATAATGAACATGTGGTTAGCTGTCATTTCTCTTAACCCTTGGCTGTTTTCCTGTGTCTTGGATCTGTCTGTCTGTCTTCCTTATGCCTTCATGTAATTCTGAGAAATGCTCAGAATTGAGTATGAAGGATGCATTTATGCCCAGTGATACTTGGTAGAAATGGCAGGAACTTTATTGAGTTGACAGAGAAGGTTTCTGCATGTCTTGCTTTTGGTTAGGGGTAAACAGCCTTGCAGAGCTCAGACAGGCTTCCAGCTGCCTGACCTTTCAGCTGGACCTGCAGGCAGGAGTTTCCACCTCACAGCATTTTAATTCTTCCATGATTGATGTAGGAGACACCAGTGTGGAGGCAGCTCTGCCCCTTCAGCCTCAGCAGGGTGGCCTGGGACACATGCCTCCTCTAGGCTCACCCCTGTGAAGATCCCTTTAAGCCTGGGGTTTCTGAGCAGAGGTTTGAGGAATCTGACTTTGATTTGGGGAGCAGGAGCCTTCAGGAGATGGGGAAGGTGTGTGGGAGGCAGGGGCTAGCTGCCTTCTCGCTTTTCATGACTGGAGTTTACTAGCAAGAGCGAGGCTGCCTTGCCTCTTTCCTTGCTCAGACAGAATATACCAGAGTGTCAGTTTAATGGAGAAATAGTGTCACAGGAAGTGAACAATACATTTGACTTAAATAAAAAAAGGAATGGATCTGTAATCATTTTGAACCCAAGGAGCACATTTGGGTTGAAGAGTTCCAAAGTGTAATGGGCGTGCTGTCCTCTGCATTAAGCCAGACTGGGTAAAGTCAGAGTTTCTTTTCTCTCTTGTTGCGAGAAGTACAGAATTAAAGTGCATCTTGTTAATGTTAGCAGCTCAGAAATGGCAGAGCTGAAGTCTCTAGGATTTCTTAGTTTTTCTCTTATGGTTGCAAAACAGCTGCTATAGCACCAGTCATCGTGTCTGAATTCCAGGCAGCTGAAAGGAGGAGGGTATAGAGCTCAAAAGGGGCAGTGTCTAGATCTGGAAAGCAAAGCTTTGTGAATAGAGCCCAGAAGATTTCTGGTTAAAATTCACTGGACAGAACTATGTCATTTAGCCGCCACTAGGGAGACTGGGAATTTTAGCTTCTGCTTCCCACCCCAACCAAATCACATTCTCTTTGATGAGGAACAGAGATGTTGGGTAGGAAATTAGCACCCCACTATGGTGCTTCTCTTGAATTGAATTCTAGTCCCTTCTCTCACCTCCACCCAATTTGCCTCTTTTCTTCTATTCATTTTCTGCCCCTTGTCCGAGTCATGTGTCCGGCTCCCCAGCACCGGGACAGAGCACTCAACTTGGAGCTGAGGCCCTGGGTCTATCTGCAGAGACTAAAGGCAGTGCCTTGACCCAAGTGGCCACAGTAACGTTGCAGAGGGATCCCCTCACGTCATCCCCTGTGAGGCCAACTGTGGTGTGCCGGGGGGGTCTGGTTGCATTGACTCTTCACTGGCCTCCCTGGAGTTTGAACTGCAGGACATCCACAGCGCCAGGCTCACAACAGTTGGTCCAGCTAACACACCACCGGTGGTCCCTGCTGGGCATCAGGATGTCGTCCCAGCCAGTGGGATATAGAGTAAAGCGACTCATAAACCATCATTATGACCACGGGGGATTTGTTGGGTTGAAGGGGGAGAAGTAGAAGTGAAAGGAAGACCATGTCCCTCCTTGGCTTGTCCTTACTTACTGGCTTTCTGTTCAGCAAGCATTTATTGACCTCTGCTGGGCGCTGAGAGTACAGAGGTGACCATCCCAGGTCCCTGCCTCTAGTTCACACTTGGGAAGTTTCAGTGTTTCCATTATAAGGCATTTCTCCCAGAAGGACAACATGCAGGCTGGCGTGGTGGCTCACACCTGTAATCCCAGCACTCTGGGAGGCTGAGGCAGGTAGATTGCCTGAGCTCAGGAGTTTGAGACAGCCCAAGCAAGAGCGAGACCCCCTCTCTAAAAATAGCCAGGCATTGTGGTGGGCATCTGTAGTCCCAGGTACTTGGTAGGCTGAGGCAGGAGGATTGCTCAAGCCCAAGAGTTGGAGGTTGCTGTGAGCTATGACACCATGGCACTCTACCAAGGGCAACAAAGTGAGATTCTGTCTCAAAAAAAAAAAAGAAAAGAGAGAGACAACATGCTCATGAAGACCTTTAAACACTGCCTAATGAAACTTTAGATTTTTATAATTGGCATAGAACGTGTGGCACAGGAAAATTAGGTGAGCTGCTTAAGGCCACAAAGCTCATCAGCAGCGGAGGCTGAGTCTCTGGCCGTGGCTTCCACACATACCGTTCTGTCTAAGGGAGTCACTTTGCCTGGTCTACGAAGCATTTTTAATTCACTATTTGCAGGTCTTTCTCATCTCTGGGAGAGAAACAAAAAGAATAAACTCTGAAAATTTCATCCCCTTTGTCCCTAAGTGACCATTTACCCGCACTTTTAAGTTATTGTCCGCAATCTGTGTTTTAAGACAGACCTGCTATGTTTAGCTAATTCTCCTGGGTGAAAGGCATGATTGATCAGAAACTAGAAAGCTGTTCATGCGGAGGGCTTTCAGGATCCCGCCTCTCACACAGCAGTTTTCCCCGGGGTGGAGAATTGATCTGGGAGTTGTGACCCTTCTTTTTTTCCATGGCAGATGAAAGAAAACCCTCAGGGTCACTTGCAGTCCCCCTTCCCATGTTCTTTCTCTGGAAAGCTTATGAAGAATAATGCACGTTGCATTTGACACCTTAGAAAATGAGCAGTTGTTGTCTCAAATTGCTGGGATTTTGGAAGGATTTTCTTTCTAAATTTCCAAGTGCCTCATGTGTTTGAATAAACAGGTAATGGTGGGCACTGGCTACCCAGGCAGCTTCTGCCACCGTCACCCTGGGGCTTCGATGGACAGCCAGGCATTCCTGAGGGTCCCCAGGCTCCAGTGCAGTGTGTCAGGAACACGCAGAGAACCTCGCTCAATAAGCATCTGTGTCTGTCTTGGCTCAAGGTGGAGTGTGGTGTCCAAGGGAGCCTGGACCCGAATAAAGACCTGCTTTCTTTCCCTTTCAGTTGACAGAAGGGGATTTTGAAGGTAGCAGGGGAAACAGAGTAAGCAGTGTTTAGGGACATGGCCCACCTTCCAGGGTAGTTTTCCACTATGACAGGCAGCCGAAGGCAGCTGGCCGAGGAGACTTCAATTTTTACAAGCATGCTGTGTGGATGGGGGCTGGCACTGGTTTTGGGTGCCCTGTGCAGCACCCCACCTGCAGGGCCTCTTGGTCAGGAGATGAGGAAGGAGCAGCGCCTACGGGGGCTGCCGTGACAAAGTCTCACGCATGGGGAAGCATAAACAACAGGAATGTATTTTCTCACATTCTGGATTTTGGGAGTCTGAGATCAGGGTGTGGACAGAGTTGGTTCCTTCTAAGGGTGGCGAGGGAACGTTTGTCGGTGGCCAAGTCCATGTCCACATGACATTCTCCCTGCAATGCCATCTCCTTGCCAGCCTCCCCTTCGTCTTAGGAACCAGGAATCCTGGATTAGGGCCCCCCTAAGGACCTCATTTTATCTTCACCTCTGTGAAGACCCTGTCTCCAAATAAGGTCAGAGTATGAGGTCCTGGGGGTTAGGACCTTAGCGTCAGTATTTTGGAGGGATGTATTTGGAGGTGGGAAGCAGCCCTGGGGTGCATAACTCTGGCCCTTTCTCTCTGCTCTCAGCTCCGAGCATTCCCCTCCCAGACCACGAGCCCCACAGCATTTGTGCCCCGTTTACGCCATCATAATGACAGCTCCCCCAGTTCCTTACTCCTTAGATACTAAGCAAAGAGCTAGGCATTTTATTTTCACTAACTCATGTAACCTTCATGCTGACCCTTGACGTGTGCTTGATTATCATTCCCACCATACAGACACGAGAACTGTGGCACAGAGAGGTTGAGTCGCTTGCCCAAGGGCACACAGCTCGGCTGTTATGTGGTAGAGCTAGGATTTGAACCCAGGTAGCATGGCTGCAGGGGGTGCTTTATAAACCACTTCCACTTCATTTCATATTTGACATGAGACCCTTCATGGCTCACCAGGGGCTCTGGATTCCTTGTCTCACTTGATCTCCATCATGAGGAGCAACATCAGAAGGGCAAAGGAAGAATGGGTTCTAATTTGGGATCTGTCTGGCTCCACGATGAAGGAATTGGGATCATGCAGGGGGTAAAACAAGTGTAGGCGCCCACATCCCATCATTTACCAGCTGTGTGACTTTGGGCAAAGTAACCTCTCTGCAAAGTGGGGGTGACAATATCTCAGGGTTGTTGAGGGAGGATTACTAGAGTGGCTGGCACTTGGCAACCGCTCAGTAAATGTCATCATTAGTGGTGAGATTATTTTGCCATACCCTCTGAGTGCTTTTCGGAGCCTCCAAGAACCATTGGTGGCTCATCCGCATCGTCACAGCCCAGAATTGCCCTGTCTAGTGTGGAAGCTCCTCAATCCTGTTCAGCTCTTGATGAATGGCTAGTGTGAGCTGAGATTAAATACATACCACATTTTAAAGGTTTCCTACAAAAAAAAAGAATATAAATGATCTCATTCACAATTTTTACATTGATTTCACGTTGAAATGCTAATGTTTTAGATATGTTGAGTTAAATAAAATATATTATCAAATTAATTTTATCTTCTTACTTTTTTAATGTTGCTATTAGAAAGTTTTAAATGATAAAAAGCACGTTATGCTTTATTGGAATTACTGGACTAATAAATGACATGCTCCCAGGACCACGTCTGCTTTGGTTACTGCAGTATCCCAGCCCCTGGCCTGATAGTAGATGCTCAGAAATGGTTATTGATACCATTTTGTCATACAGAAGCTCTGTTTTTGCTGTGGAAAGGTCTACTGGGTACCAAGCCAGGACCAGAGGAAAGCCCTTGGTGCTCAAAGCGCAGAGAAAGCCCTGAAGACTGGGTTTTTAGCCTCCCAGGTCTCGGTGTCCCTGGGGGCTTGGTACAGGTGGGCCCCCGCTGATGGCTGGTTTGATGGTCTGGCCATCCCCTGGCTCTTCAGCCCAATGACAAACACAGCTCTGGAAGTTTCTTCTATTTTCAGTGCTTTAGAGAAACGCGCTTTCTACAGAGGACATGAAAGCTCATTTAAGAGGCTGGAGGAGGCCCCTGAAAGAGAACAGTGTACAAAGAGCAGGAGAGAAAGGCCCGGAGGAAATTTCCACACAGTCTGAGGTCCTCTTCTGGACTTGACCGCCCACATTGAACCTGGCAAACAAGCAGATGTCATTCTGCTAACCCCGGCCCTTCTCCAAATCGTCCCATCTTCCCAGAAGAAAACCCCAAACCCAGTGCTTGTAATAGGATGTGTATCTGACATTTGCCTTTGACCTCACGTCTTAGGGAAACTGAGTCTAGCTTTACCTGCTGTCCTGACCAGTTCCACGATGGGAGGCCAATGGGAGGCAGCTGGAGGGGGGTCTTCATCCAATCCCAATCTTCTTTCCCTTTGGATTTCTGTGGTTCTAGCCCTTCTGTGACCTCCCTGCAGCTGGTGAGGGCTCAGTATACACGAGGAGTGGCTGGTGACCACGTCCTCACCTCGCCCCAGCCTCCTCCTACTCATGTCCACTTGCAGGTTGCCACAAGCCTGGGCTTTCCTGCTCCTTCTTTGGCATGGCAGGGTGATAACACTGAATTATAGGAACACAGTTCACCTGCACCCAAATCCTGACATAGCTTCACTTGAGCCTCGTGTCTCTGAGCAAGGGATACCGTCTCTGAGATGCGGTTTCCTTGTCTGTAACAGTGGAAGGAGTAGCTTCTGCCTCACTTGTCCGGGAGTTCAATGAGACAATATGTAAAAAGCAGCCGGCATGTGGTAGACATTTTGGAAGCTCGAGTATCCTTCTCTGCTGGTTCCTGAAGGTCCGGTTGCTTTCTTTCATCCTGTCCTCCTCCCCTAGTCTTCTGGAACGTGGCAGGAGGGACAGCATGCTCTTTCTCTCGACCAGGATACTGAGAGCAGGGATGCCTGCTTTCCTCCCACCCACATGGTTTGCACCCCGATTTCATGATATCAGGGAAGAAGTCTCTTCCATGGCAAATCCGTCATGTGCATAAAGTATTCTGGAAGTTGGAGATTACTCGTGTTTCCATCTCCTTGCTTTTCAGAAACCACCTGTTTTTTCTTTTTGTGTCTGGATTAGAACACAGCATCTTGGCAAAAAGGAGATGTTACTATTAATTAAACATCCTGAGTCTCGTTTCTCATTCTGGGCTGAGTCAGTGAGCTCCATATGGGTATAGGTGAAGGACAGCAGGAAGTCATTTCTATAGAAATATAAACCCAGGTGGGCACAGGATTAACCGAAGTTGAGGATCCACATTAGTAACCTGGAGTGTGGCACACAGTAGGATCCTAACGTGTGTTAGTCTCTTGACCTTGAGGTCATGCCTAAAGCAGGTCATATAGGAAAGGAAGGGACTTGAAGCCCCAGATTCAGTTCAAGTTCAGCACTGTCTCTCTAGCTGTGTGTCCTCTCTGAGCCCGAGACTTCTCATCTTAAAGATCGGGAATCATCAGAACTCTACCTACTTCCTGGCGTGGTTGTGAGGCTCGACTAACTAAATGAAGGAACTTTGTAAGTGGCAAAACTCCACAGAATGGTAGTCACCCTCCTGACTGCTGTGGTATGATAATAATTGTGTATCTTTTTCATTTGATTTGGGTAAATATTAGTCAAATTCCCGTCATGATTCAAACTGGAGTTTTTCAAATGATACTGATAACTTCCAGGCCATTGCCTAACTCGCAACCAAATATTGATTACGCTTGCTTTCCAGGGTCAGAAATTTAGGTTTATTCTTTATTATCTGTTGTATAAGTGATTCCCCAGCTCACCAAGGTACCAGATGGGGCGGTCAGGAGCTCTTTTGAGAAGAAAGAAAAACCTCTTTGAAAAACTGCTGATAGGGAATGTTTATTTAATTTCAGGGGAGGAGGGTCTGTTTTTGTTTTCTAGATGTAATGCAAGTAGAGTTTATTGCCATTTGAGCTTTTAATTGGTTTACTAATATTTTTTACAGCTTCTTATTTTAATGTTTACGGGTCCCCAGATGCTGAGATTTACTGACATCCGTGAAGGGATTGATAAATGATTTACTTGAAATAGCAGAATTGGAGGCATTGTATGAATTAGAAATTGTGCCATGGAGCCCACTCAGGAGCCACTAATTTATTTAATGTGATTTGGGCCGTACAGCTGTTCTTCACCACAGCCAAAGGAAAAACAAACATCAACTGTTCAACTGCTTTGCCGGGGGGTGCCCATAGGACTGGGGCAAATGCTGTAGAGAGCACCAGGGAAGACCTGGCAGGCTGGCCTGAGCTGGGTCAGTGTGACCAGGCTTCCTTCCAGAGGCCTCGGTGGCCCCTTTGGAACCCACTCTGCCCTCACCACTGGGCAGCTCCCAACTCATCGTGCTGTACTGAATCTGTGATTTTGCTGAGGCTGATTTCAGTGGGTTTCTTTTGCTATTACTTTTTCTTCCCTGGGGTACTCCGAGATTTCTTGCAATTTATAAAATTCCTGTTTTTCTGGTCTGAAAGAGATACTTGTTTTGTACAGAAAAGATAGAAAATACATGTAAGTCAAATGAATGAACTCGAAGTCAGCAGCGAATCCACCACCGGAGATGATGATTGTGAACAATTTTAATAAATTTCATTCCAGACTTTTTTGAGACAGAGTCCCACGCTATTGCCTGGGCTAGAGTGCCTTGGTGTCAACCTTACTCACAACAAACCCCAAACTCCTGGGTTCAAGCAATTTTCCTGTCTCAGCCTCCAGGGTGGCTGGGACTTCAGGTGCCTGCCACCATGCCCAGCTAATTTTTCTATTTTTAGTAGAGTTGGGGGTCTTGCTCTTGCTCAGGCTGGTCTCAAACTCTTGAACTCAAGCGATCTTCCTTCCGGTCTCCCAGAGTGCTAGAATTATAGGTGTGAGCCACCTTCCCTGACCTGAGACTTTTTTCTGTCTGAAGTATATTTTTATATTTTTCAAAAATGGACATACTGAAGAATGGAACCTAAAAATTATACCCTCATATTAATTTGAATAAAGTTTAAAAGAGAGAGACAAAAATAGACATCCAAGCCTACAGTGTTTGATAACCCGTTTTATTCAGGAATCACTTTTGAGCAGTGTTTCTTTGTCATATCTGGCTGCTCCGTGTTCTGAGGGCCTTGTATGGAGGGACCCCAGTGAAAAGTAACTCACCAGGCTGATTACCTTTTTTCCCAAGTGCTTTGCACCCTTGCAGAGAGGTACGATCGGCTGGAGCTGTGCGTTTCTGTCTGGGTTGCTTCAAGGTCATTTCAAGGGCATGGACATAATATGGACGCCCCTCCTCCTTTCTTTAGCCCATTTAAGGTTCTATTCTTAGCTAGTTCCTACGGGCGACTTTGTCTTCTTGTCCCTTTTTTCCTTCCGTCCATCCTTCCATCCACCCGTTATATGTATAGATAAACTGGGCTGTGCCAGGCACTATGTTTGGAGGTAAGGATCAGAGATGTGTGATGTAGGGTTCCAGTCTCCCCAGAGAACTTCCACCTGCTCTGACATGAGATAACGGGTTCCGTCTTATTTCTCCATCACGCAGTCCATCACTTCCAGCTGGCTCCCTGGCCAGTTGCTCCTCTTTTACAATGGAAGCATCTCAAGGGTAGGAACTCTATATCCTAAATAGATATCTAAATCCCTAAGTACTAACTATGCCTATGGCCCAATACCCTTTGAGATCATGAGATGAACTCAGCCTGAGAGCTGAACGTGAAGCAGCAGCAACATTTTTGAAACGCTGTTTTTTAACACAGCTGTTATGTGTCTCTTATGTCAAAGAAAAATGAGGATGGTGACAGACATGTATATTATTATTCTTTAAAGAGAACTATTATTTTCCTGAAGTGTGGTCTCCTTAGGTCTTTGAGAGATAGCAGAGTTATTCTGTTTAGGTTTAACCATCCCTTTCTCTTGGTTTGTGCTAGAGAAGCACGGCTTTGTGTTAAAAAGGTAAGATTTATTTTTGCCAGTAAAGTATAACGCACAGCCCAGCCCAGCACAAGCAGGAGGGAGCACCTCCATGGGTGCCAGGCAGCAGTTACTGTAAAATGTTACAAGTACGAACAGCCCCCAGTCACTCCTCAGACGGCGTCTACTGCGCTTTTCCCAGGGAAGTGGGGTTGTTGCTTTTTATGGTGCCATTTTGACTTCCTAAGACGGCCAGAGATTTATAAGGAAATCATTCCTCCAATGGGCCATAGTGACATCCTAAAGTTTTACATGAGCCATTTATGAAATTGCAAGAACTGCTTCATGGAAACATTTCCATGCCACCAACTTAGGCCCATTTGTTACATTTATGGAACTTGGCTGTATGTGCTTTTTTAAAAGATACCAAAATATATTTAATAACCCACCCCCGGGGCAAACCTTGAAGGTTAATTTTAATAATGAATGTGGCCGGCACTCTGGCTGAATACACAAAGAGACTGGCTCCTGGCTCTGCGTGCTCCATGAGTGCACAGGGAACCCCGGGGGTTACCCTTATGAGCTCTTGTACCTTTGTCTTCTTCCCTGCCCTCCCCTCTCTTAAGTGCCCAGGCACTGTTGGAATGAGAGCAGATGTGTGGGACCAAGCTTGAGATCTGGGTTGAAAGGCCTGAATCTGAGGTCTGGCTCCACCCCATTTATTATTAGCTGTATGGCTTTGGTAAAGTTACTATCCTAGTCTGGACTATTTTTATATGTGTAGAAGGCAGGCATATAATTCCAAGGATTTGGGGGGAAATAGGACTTTGGGAGGAAGAAAGAGCAGTGTAGGAAGGAAAAAAGGTAGTACCACCTTAAAAACATTTTAAAATTTATCACAGTCTGGAAATTCTTGCTTCAAACTGTGACATCTAGGTAGGGGTAGTTGAAAGTATAAGTTAAAAATGCAGATTCTGGGGTCACAGTGCTGGGTGTGAATCACAGCTGGATCTCATTTCTTCTTCTATAAACTTCAGATAATCGCAGTAACTCCTCTTGCGACGGTCTGAGGATTCATAGACAATCAACCTAAAAGGCCTTGCAAGGTGTTGGCACATCATGTTCGTTAATTGTATGTGGTCATATTCCTAACATTTAAATTTTTTATAGCTACTGAGAGTTTGTGTCTAAACTTGAAACACATTTGGAATTTGTTCTGGAAACAAAGCAAATGCCCATGTTTTATAGGTTTTTTTTTCCTTTTCCTTTCTCTCTCTTTTAATCCTATGTAGACCAACTTGTGTAGCAATGAGATGGGAGATTTTATTTAAAGTGGTACTGATCACAAGTTCTGTTCAGGTAGAGGTTAAAATATACTTAATATTTGAAGTTTGACAAGTATTGTTTCTTTCTCCCTAAAAAACACCTGAACTGTTTCCCTCAAAATTTTCAAAACAATTCAACCTTGGTGTAAAGCAAGGATAGAGAAATGTATGAGAGGAAGATTTTTGTTTGTTTTCCGAAATGCAATTTGGGAGACCAGAATTCGGGGTTATTGTGAAACAAGAGCAGGCTTCCACGTCCCCCTTTGCCTTAAATTCCGCTTTGCTAAAGTAAGATGTTATTAAGATAAGACTATCCAATTTTCTTCCTTTGTTCTGGGGACTCTGCATTTTGTAACTGATTTGCATCTGTCTGTATGTTGAATTCTAGAGGGTGCGATTATGGGAGGATAAAATGGGAGGAACTAATACGGGTGTCCTGCTCCGTTGGTATTCAAATTCAGTATTCAGGGTTCAACATGCCTGAAATACAGATTGTGCTCAGATGCAATGGATGGATGGCCAAGAAATGTTTCTTGATTTTAAAAAAGATGGAAGGAAGGGAAAGGGAGAAGAGGGGAGGATAGGGAAGTGTGGCTGCCACAGATGTTGAGGGCCTGGACTCTCATGGGGGGACATCTGCTCAGGAGGTTGGGGGCAGGGACCCTCATGGGAGGGAGGTCTGCTCAGGAGGTTGGGAGCAGGGACCCTCATCGGGGTGAGGTCTGCTCAGGAGGTTGAGAGCAGGGACCCTCATGGGGGGGAGGTCTGCTGACCCATGAGCTCATGATTCTATAGTACCATATATGCCGGGGTCGGGAGTGAGCCAGAGCTGACAAATTGTTGCCCCATGTCATTCCCCAAAACTGTTCCAGGGATAGCTCGCACGGACTCCTGCCAATGTATGGTGTGGAACCTGGCAAATAGTAGGTACCTTAAAAATGCCTGTTAAGTGGAACATTCCAGTTGTCTTGACAATTTCTTAATGAAAGTGGCCATTTTCATTTCTAGAACTCCTGTTAAATGATATGAATATATTTTGAGAGGTAAGTGGCCCTGACCTTGTCAACAAGAATCATTCAGTCCAGAGAATTTGGTTGAGCAGAGGCTGTGGTTTTTAACAGTCATTTGGCTTGAGCTATTGACTACAGACATTAAGATCCTTCCAAGTTCTCACGTAAGAAGTTGACAGCATCTTGGTGCCAGGGAGACCTGCAGGTGTTGCCCCCTTCACACTTCGGGATAATACGTGAAAGTCATCCAGCCTCCGCCCCAGGACTTTGTGCTCCAGATTGCACACCAAGGCTGTGTCTTCCACAGGGTTTGCTAGAACACTGGTCTGGCTCCAGATAAATGTCATGTGAAAATAGCACATATGCTCTTGAAAACTCCAACCCTTAGAGATTCACACCAGCCCTTACTTTACATGGCAACCAGGGACACAGTTTTGCCCATCATTGGGAAGGGGTCCAGCAGAGAAGACAGTGGGTGGTTTTGGATGAGTGCCCCTAACCTTTCATCCATGTTTCCATCCAAAGTGGGATATTGGAGCTAAAAGGACATCAGCATTCATCCAGAGTCTGCTTTCTGCTCATTTGATGACCTTGGGAAAATTCTGAATTCCTCTGGGCCTTGGTTTCCTCATCTGTAAAGTGGGGACAGTCATGGTCCTGCCTCAAAGGATTGTGAGGATTGAATGAGGTCCTGCAAGTCAGCTCCAGCACCACCTGAGGTCTAGGTGAGGTTGGTTATTGCAGTTCAGACACCTGAGATGCCCAGACCTACTGAAATAGAATCTTCGGAGGGCAAGGCCCAGGAGTTCATGCTATTTAAAGTCCCCAGAGATGATTTACATGCCCAGCTGGGGTTGAGACGATCAGTTGTAAGGAAACTGGATTCATGGTGTCTTCTTTTCGGGAGGCAGTGTAGCCAGGAGAGCCAACCCACAGAAGCTGGAGGTCACATACTTGGATTCCAATCCCAAGACCACCCCCATCTTTTACCACTGACCATGTGACCTTGACCCAGTGACTTGACCTCCCTAAAGTCAGTTTACTCAACCAGAGAGTGAGGACAGTATTTATCAGCACCCTTCCTAGGGTCATCTCGGGATTAAATGAGATCATCCATACCAAGTCTTATAAAGTGTCTGCCACGGAGGAAGCCCCTTCATCCCTGTCGACTCATTCAGTTTCCATAACAACCCTGGGTAGCAGATAATGTCATTATCCGCAGTTTACCACTATGGAGCATTTATGTAACTTATGTAAGGTCATACAGGTGTCTAAATCCACTCCTGAGACACGGGGACACAGCACAGAGCACACCAAATGGAGCTGTCAGCTGGGTCAGCAAGAGGACCTGTGAATGCCCGCCCCAGAGGCTGCAGCTGACCACACAAGTGGGCAACCGAATACATTCCCTATAAATGATGTTTATCTTATCTGGGGCTGGAGATTAGCTGTGTTATATGGAAAGGAAGAGGCATTCCAGGTCCTTCCAGCTGTCTGGCTTGTATGAACATATACCGTCCCCCCACCCCCACCCTGCTCTAATTCCGATACTTACCACCCAGGGTGGATAGCACCAAGTCACACCAGTCTGGTGGCAGCAGCCCCTGGAGATATAGGGGTCCTGGTGGGAGAGGAAGAACCCCTTAACCCATGATTTTTGGAGGGAATTAGATTCTGGGGATTCACAGGCCTCAGCAAACTGTTCTTCTTTTCGGAATCAATACACAAGAACGCAGAGAAGCCTTGTGCAATGCTGAGTTCCAGAAATGCAGGCAGCCCCAGGCAGCAAGTTCAGCCCTGACATTTCTCTCCCCCCATTTCTATGGGCAAGGAATATGGCCCCCAGGAACCGAGGAAGGAGAACCCCTGTTCCAGTGGGCCTTCAACATGCGCACCCCTCTGCAATCAGGAGCACACACAATTGCCCGCTGTGTCCCCAGCCAGCCAGCTGGGTGAGCCGTCCTGGGCGCCTGAGCATTTTCCCCCCTCCTCTTCCCCAGCCCCGTTGGCTCCACATCTTCCTGAATGTTCCATTCTAAACAGCCACAATCAGGAGCCTGTTTCTACACTGGGAAAAAGAGCAGCATGAAGGCTTTTAAACTTGGTGGGTAATTTAAGGTATTTATCGCTATTTGGCTTTGCTTGTTTTGAATCCATTCCCCCTCCAGCTTTCAGAAATGGTGCAAATTATTTTTTCCCCCTTGAAAAGGATGCCTCTGGGTCCTTCCGCTACCCTGGAGGCTGCATTCTAAATGCAGGCCTCCGGACCTGGGTGCATTAGCTGGGGCTTTGTTTATTCTTCGTTTTGGCTGTCCATAAACATAAATTGGGCACCTCTGTGTTCCAGGCCCCCACTGTGTAAACTGCTCCCCTTTTCTGCACTGGCCTGTGAGTTTATCTCACACGTGCAGCAGCAAAGCACAGGGCAAAAAGCCTGGGTTTGGGGCCCACGCTGATCTGAGAGGTCAAGCCATGATCTGCCTATTAGCTGTGTGAGTGTGGGTGCTGTTCTAAGCTCCTCTGGAACTCAATTTTTCATCTGCGAAATGGGCAATTATGACAGCTCCTACCTTACATGCTTAGGCCACCCGCCTTCTGTAATCTTAGTTTCTCTTTCCTCAGTTAACCTAATAACGCCTTTTAGAAACTCCCTCAAAAGGTGTGGAGAGCTCTGAGTTAATGCATATAAAGGACTCATGCCCAGCTCACTGAAAGTGCTCTACTCAATAAATTTATCAAGGGACCCTTGATAAATTAAAGTCCCCCCCCCCCAACTTTTCTTAAAGCCTGACCCAAGAGCACAGCTGGACAGTGGCGGAAAGTAGCCATGGAGGGGAAGACTGTGTACTCCCCACCGCTTCCCAAGAGGGAGAGGCAGGGGAAGGGTCTACCCTGGCCAGGTCCTGTCTAGCCACAAGAGCCCACAGAGGGCCTATGGTCTGCAGACTTCCATCTGTCCTTGGGGTGCTCAGGAGGCCCGTGGAAGAGCCAGCCCTCAAAACCAAGGGGCTTCCCCACCAGAATCCACCAGCAGCATCTGCCCCCACACAGCCCTGGGCAGTGCAGTCCTTCTTCCCTTTTCCATTCGAGACTCCCCATAAGCTGCTTCTATTTCAGCCCTCTAACTTAGCCTCCTTCACGGATTACAGACAGACAGACAGACACACACACACACACACACACACACACACACCCTCTCCCTCCCTCTGTCTCTCTCCTCTTCCCCACCCCATCCCCAGCTTTGTGTTTCTGCATTTGCTTTTCCAGTTACTCTGAATTCCAAAAAGACCCAAATTAGTTTTCCTGACCTCTCTTATGAGGGTGATGGACAAATGAAAAAGCTCTAAGATCATGTGTGGGGATGGAAACATACTCACCTGATTGGGAGGCTGAAGTTATTAAAACCGTAGCAAGTGGGCAGTTTTAGGTCTCCTCATTAACGTGAGGCGGGAGCAGACGGTCTTTCTCTTCTAGCTTCCGTCCGATCTGCCGGCCACGGGCATGCATCCTCCAGGAAGCCTCTTGTCATTTCCGGTCCCATTGGACATGGCTCCTTTGTGCTCCCACAGCCTTCACCGTGAACGTAGGCTGGCAGGAAAGAGCACAGAGCCAGGTTGCTTGATTGAAATCCCGACTCTTCGGTTGCTCAGCTCTGCTGTGCCTCAGTTTCTTCATTTGCAGCCTGGGGCCAATATTAGCCCCTATTCCATAGGGTTGTTGAGAATATTCAATGGATGAGTCTTACCAAGTGCTTAGAATGTGGCCACTGGTCGTTACTGTCGCCAGTAGGGTTTTTGTTTCCATCACAGGGCCACTTAGGAGACTGGCTGTCATCACTCTGGTAAGTCTTGGCTTCCCCTGCAGGTTTGGGAGCAAATGAGCCAGGACAGCATCTCTCTCAACATTGGGGAACAATTGTAATGCGGGAAAAGCCACATTACAAGTGCGGTAATGCGTTGTTCACAGATGAGTCCTTTACCTACAGAAAGGTTCGCCATTACAAGTGCGGTAATGCGTTGTTCACAGATGAGTCCTTTACCTACAGAAAGGTTCCCTTTGGCTCATGATTTGATTTTTAGGCCAAAACTCACACACTCTCTCATTGTCTTCCATAAAGTGAGGAGAGTCTTTCAATAGCCCAATGGAAGCCCCCTGTGTCACCTTGTATGTGTGTGACATTGGGGCACTGAAGTTAGCAAATTGGACAATGACTCATCAATTTCCTCTATGTAACTGGGGGGAGGGTGGGACAGAATTGGCACTTGGCAGGAGGCCTTGGCACTGTTCCCAGCCAGCCAGCTCTGGACTGGTCAGTGACCGTGTCCTACCTGTTGGGAAATGTCGTAACTATCATGCAACTATCCGGCTTGGAGGAAGGAACATTAAGACTTCTGTTCTGACTTGAGGTGTTTTGAAACAATTTAGGTAGCCCTGGTTTTCCATGCCTGTTAGTGAAAATGCCCAGGAATGTCAGGGAAATATGTTTCCTGGAAACACAGCAGCCTCCTTGAGACCCATCTGGCCCTCACAGTGTCTGGGACAGCCACTGCAGGAGTAAGGGCTGTGGAATCTCCAAGATCAGCACTGGCACACAGAGTGACAGCTCATATCAGTGACATATACACATGACTCTACTCAGGGTCCCAGCTGTCTGGCTGGCTTGTGGCAGGTGTCCGTGCAGAGGGATGGAAGGTGCAGATATCTCCAGAAACGCAGAATAAAGAGGATGTTGCTTTCTGCTTCCTGGCAGATTCTGCCAAAATACAACAGCAAATGAAAAACTAAAGGAAAACCCTTTTATGAGCTATCCGATGCTTGTGTCCATTCGTTCCAAGAGCAGGTGTTTCGGAGAGCTGGACGCCGAGCTGGCTGCCGTCCTGTCTCCAGTCTCCTTTGGGAGAAGAACGAGGACACGTGAGTGTGGTTGGCTTCAGGTGCCAGCTGGCCATTCCCACCTGAAAAGAGACCTCGGGAGGAGGAACCCCCTCCCCAAGAGGGTGAGGTTACTCTCCGTGATGGGCGCTCAGCACAGGGCAAGAAGCACACCCTGCTGGGCGGCTCTCCTGGCTGGAAACTGCTCATGATTCTTACTCTGAGTGTCCCTCCTCCTACACCTTCCAGCCACTGAGCCCCCCCATGTTTCACATGTTGTGTGCTCGGCACCCCTGTTTTCCCACTGCTGTCACCCAGACATCAGGCATGAAGAGTCACCTGAAGGCAGGTACTCTGCCAGACCTCCTCCCCATGGTGTTTTTTTCTGAGTCTGTCATACCAAACTGCCATAGTCTGGGTGGCTTGCAACAGCAGAAGTGTATCCTCTCACAGTTCTGGAGGCCGTTAGTCCAAAATCAAGGTGTCAGCAGAGCTGCACTCTCTCTGGACGCAGGGGGCGTTCTTCACTTCTCCCCTCTTCCCCTGGTTGCCAGCTTCCTCAGCTTGGGGCCACCAATCTCTGTTACCATCTTCTCTTATAAGGACACTTGTCATTAAGCTTAGGGCTCACCATGGACTCCAGGATAATCTCTTTATTTGAAGATCCCTAGCTCAGTCATGTCTACACAGACCCATTTTCCAAATGAGGAAACATTCAAGGTTCCAGGAATTTGGGCTCAGGCTTATCTTTTGAGGGGCTGCCTGCTGCACCTGTTCACAGAGTGGTTACACAGATCAGATACGCCTTGAAGAGGTTTTGTAGGGAAGGCCTCGAGCATTTTTTCATGAATAAATACCTGGTGACATCTATTTCTAGCTGTTTGACTTGGACAAGTTACTTAACCTCTTTGGGCCTCAGTTTCTTCACCTGTAAAATGGGAACACTAGTAGTACCTAACCACGGGCTTGCTGTGAGGATTCAGTGAGTTCATATAAGCACAGCGCTTTGAGTGCTATCCAGCATGTAGCAAGCACTCCCAAAATATCAGCCATTCTTATGGTGATTATCATCACAACATCATAATTATCATTGGAACCTACCCCAGACCATGAAACTGTCCTAGACCACTCACTGAACGTTTAACACACTGTGTTTTTCTAGTGTGCAGCCTTTTCATGTCTTGATTTCTTGGCTTTGTGAAAATAGCTTGGACTTGGTTGCTGTGTGACCCTGAGCAAGTTTCTTAACCTCTCTGAGTCTGGTAGAACATCCCCTAGAAGGCTGCTAAAAGATTAAATGTGATCAGCCTCGTGACTGACCAGTGAGAAAGCAGCATGCTACAGTATGTTGGCACTCCATAAATGTTGGTGGCATCTTTCTTCCCTGCCTGTGTCTTTATGGCAGCTTCATCTTCCTCTGCTGTTAGCTCTCTGGGCCTATATTGAATGGCTTGCAGTTAGTTTTAGTCAATTTCCTCCCCTGAGTCCAATTTCTCTTTGGTTTCCAGCACAGATAGGGCTGTATATTCCATACTGCTATCCTAGAGCAGAGTTGGTTGTTTTTTGTTTGTTGGTTGGTTGTTTTGGGGGGAAGGGGGGTTTATTAATATCTAATCAAGCCTTAGCTGCTCTATTAGTTAAAAGATTTCCTGGTAAAATTCTAACTTTGTGGGTATCAAAGTTCTAACTGTTCATTTAAATGCTGTATCATTTCTCTTGGTCTTCCGTTGTAGTGGACAGTGACAAGATCATAAATCCTACAATATCTAATATTTCTATAACGACAGCTACCCTTCCATAGCACTTATTCCGTTCCAGGCGTTGTTACTAAGGACTTTATATTTAATCCTTATATCCTGATATGGGTGGTCCTGTTACGATTCATATTTTACAAATGAGAAAATAAACGAGGCCCCCAAAGTTTCAGTGACTTCTTGCCCAGTGTCTCCCCATTTAGAAGTGGTGGATCTGAGATTCAAACCCAGGCCCTTGTGAGTTCAGCTGTGCTCAGAGCTACCTCACAGGAATTTTCCTCATTAAATGCCAGAACAATTTCTAGGACTCAGAGTTCCATAAATGTTTTATAGAAGTAATCAGAGGTTGAATGACTTTTCTGCTGACAGAGGAACCTCACTCAGTCTTTGCCAGCAGGTTAGAACATTTTCTTTGGCCCCTCACTGGAGACAAGTGCAAGTTGTTTTTTCTCCTTCATCCTCCAATCCCACATCTAGGATATGATGCCCCTGCCTTCTTACCTGTGCTTAGGAAACCAACGGTATTTCAAACCCAGATACTGTGTGACTTGGACAAGTAGCATAACCTCTCTGAGCCTTAGTTTTCTGAGGTGAACAACATTTAACACATTAAATATTTTAATGTCTATCAAGTGCTAGGCATAATTATAGCAGGACTCAGTACACATTAACTTCAGAAATCTATAAAATACTTTGTGTTTTTCTGAAGAAAGGCACGATATCTCTTTTTAAGTTATATTTTTCACTATATTTTTCTTGCTTAGATCCATGTAGTAAAGATATCTCCATAATCATAATGTTTTAATGGCAATCACCCAAGTCAGTTATTTATATTGAAATATTCTGGCCAAATGGAAGGTTTATAAAGAAATACCTTCAAAGACAAACCATAAATAGATGATGATAGTCATCATTATTTATGAAACAGAATTATTTACCCTTGAAATGAATGGATCTAATTAAGAAGCTATAATTGACATAAATTACTTGGGCTCCTTTTGTGCTCACATTGTGGTGGGAGCAGTGAGTACCCTCATGTTCCTTCTCCGCAAGTGGGAATGATATTAAATTACCTTGTGTGTCCTTTCACCCGTTCCTTGGGGGTGATACAGGGTCCCAGCTTTCTAAGCTTTGTTTTTCTTCTCTTAGCTATGTAATGTGAGTAGGATGCATTAGTATCCTCGGTCCACAGGATCCAAGAAGTTAACTTGGGATTGTAATAAACAAATAAATGGCTGAATGAATGAATTGTGCTAACAATAACACCCTCTGTGGGGGTCTGAGGGTCTGCTCAGTGCCAGATGCTACGTGACGGCTTCACTCAGTGCAGTGGTCAAAGAACTACCAGACTCCTGGTCCTGAACATGTCCTTGAACTTCTCTGTGCCTCAGTTTCTTCCTCTGTAGAATGTGGCTAATAATGCCAGTCACGATGAAAGTTTTGAGACAGACTATGTTATGGTCCATTATTTCTCTTCCAAGAAGCACCATCGACCACGTCCTTTCTGTTTGAGCTCACTTGGCTTTTCGGTGTTGTTGAGACCTCGGATGTTACATTGCTTGATGTTTGTGTTATCGCAAAACTTTCGCAATGACCCACGTAACATTGCCCTTCTTCTAGGGTTGTTTTGAGGTTTCAGTGACTTATGTATATAAAGCCCATAGTAAGCTTCTGGAACTCTCTGGCAGAAGTACACACCTGTGTTTTGTGGATGAGGAACTTGGGCTGAGAGGCTCTGGGGCTTTCTCAGGGTTACATGTACCATGGGTGGGAGGTGTGGGCTAAGCCCAGGTCTGAGCCCGGAGCCAGGCCCCGCAGCCCAGACCCTCCCCCAAGATCCTCTCTGGTGATGGTGTCTGTGCCGCAGGAACCCACTCCAGGACTTAGCTTTATACTGTTGGGGCTGTTGAGCCATTTCCCTGTATCTCCTTTGGGCAAGAGACTGGGTTTCAGTTTGTGGGAACTGTATTAGTTTCCTATTGCCTCTCTAACAAATTACCATGAATGAGGGGCTTACACAACACAAGCGTATTATTTTACAGTTCTGGAGATCAAAAGTCTGATCTCTATCTTAGGGGGCTAAAATCAAAGTGTCAGCAGATCTGAGTTCCCTCTGGAGGTCTTAGCGGAGAGTCTGTTCCTTCCCTTTCCCAGCTTCTAGAGGCCACCCGCAACCCTTGGCTATGGCCACATCTCTCCAACCTCTGCTTCCATCCTCATGGCCCCGCTGACTCTGATCCTTCTGCTCCCCTCTTATAAAGCCCTTGCGATTACACTGGGCTTCCCTGGGTGATCCAGAGTAATTGTCCCACCTCAAGAGCCTTCCCTTGATCACAGCTGTAAGGTCTCTCCTTGCTGCGGATGGTCATGTTCATGGGTTCCGGGGATGAGGATGTGGCCTCTTGTCTCAGCATCATTCTGCCCAGCACAGATGGTCGCTCTTGTCTCACCAGGATGCCGATCACGTTCTTGTTTCTCGTGGATCTGTGTGGTGGGCTCTGGAGTGAGGCAGGCAGGCCGGTGCGGTCCCCACCCCAGCCCCGGCCTCCCTGCCTGTGAGCCCAGGACAAGCGGCATTTCATTCCTTTGCCCTCCTCCACCACACCCCACCCCACCCTGTATCCTCCTTTCTTGATCTGGAAAACGGAGGTTTCAGTGTCTGCTCTGCATGGCTGTTGAGAGCACAACACGAAGTAATGCACATAAACCCCCTGACTCTAATTGGCTCCCCGAAATGGGAGCCATTATTCTCACAAAGACTACCTTTTAATTATGTTTGATGCTCCTATAGCAACGGAGCTCAGCGTCTTGGCGTGGTCAGAAGGAACAGGGGTCTTAGAGTGCAACTTGAGGGGGTCCCTAAGCAATGGTCTACGAAAAGCAGAAAAAAGAAACAAAATCTGGTTCCAACTAGCCAGAACCGGACTCGGCTGGGAACAAAAGCATCATTGAGCTGACCTGAGGATAGGCGTGAACCAGAGGGGAAGGCGAGTGGAGATCAGCTTGTCGAACAGTATTTTCTTGTGAACGCTACAGATCAAGGTGGTCTTTTTTGTGACAGCGTTTATGTTAAAAAGAGTCACAAGATATTTATAGCCCCTATCAAGGCCCAGAGCCTAAATAGCAACCCTGTTAGGGTTAGCCTTTCAAAGATGATGTGATGTTTCCAGGAGGAATTAGGTATAAATCTCCCAAGGTGTCCATCTGAGATCTGGAGTAACCCCTGGGAATTTGAGGGGAGTAGAGCAGAAAGAGAGAGGCAGGAAAATTCAGTCCTTTTTCATGTTCACGCAAGTTCAAACACAGGATGTAGCTGTGCACGTTTCCCTTCCTTCTCAGGTTCCACCTTGGGAAGTTGTGATTTGGCGGCAAAGGGTAAGATGATTCTTTGTTTCCAAGGGCCTTGCTCTCCTTCCAGCCCCTGCTTCTCAGTCACTGCTCCAGGACTGAGCAACCTTCTTCAAACATATCCAACTGGTTCGACCCCAGGACTTTAGCCTTCTCTGCTCCCACTCTGCTCCCACTGGGAAGATTGTACTTCCCAGATCTTTCTGTGGCTGGAGCATCTTGTCAAGTCTCAGATAAGAGATCACCTCCCTCCAGAGGTCTTCCCCAGCCTAGGCGTCCCTCATTCATCTCCTGTCGTACTTTCTATACAGCACTTGTCACCATCAGAAATGATCTTGCTCATTTATTTGTCTGGTGTCTGTCCCACCACCTCTGAATGTAATCTCTAAGGGAGTAGGGAGCTTGGCTCTCAATTGGCTGCCATAACCCCAGAGCTGGGACGTTATCTCTAACACACATCATCATTGATGATGATAATCCCTAACACGTAATGGTTATGACGGGCCATCCTGTCCTACAGGCCATGCTGTCCTGTTCTACATGTTTTACAGGCATCAATTCATCTAGTCTCCTTAACTAATCTATCTTACAGATGGGGAAGCTGAAGCATAGTTTGAAACATAAAAAAAAGTCAAATTACTAGAGACTGTTCTGGTTTATTCAAGGTATTACCGAATTAATTCAGTGACCGTATCAGTTATCTGTGAGTATGATAATTCTGTGTGACGAAATACCCTGTTTCTTCATGCTGGTTGTTAAGGGTGCCAAGGAATGGGAAGAACAAAGCTTTTCATTTCCCATTGGTGAGGGGGTTAGAAATTGCATTGTATATTTTCAGAGAGTTGCAACATACATTAATTGAGCACCTATTGGATGTCAGGCACTCTGCTGTATTTTTTTTGTTTGTTTATCTTTGTTTTGAGACAGAGTCTCACTATGTCACCCTCGATAGAGTGCTGTGGCATCACAGCTCACAGCAACCTCAAACTCTTGGGCTTAAGCGATTCTCTTGCCTCAGCCTCCCAGGTAGCTGGGACTACAGGAGCCTGCCACAACACCCGGCTATTTTTTGTCACAGTTGTCATTGTTGTTTAACAGGCCTGGGCCAGGTTCGAACCTGCCAGCCTTGGTACATGTGGCTGGCGCCATAACCAATGTGCTATGGGCACTGAGCCTGCTGTATTTTGTTGTTAAGTCCTCAAAACAGTGCTATGAAGATAGGTGTTGGCCCCAATTCATTCAGTTTGGAAAATAGGCACTGAAGGAGGTGAAGTGACTTATTGGGGCTCAGCCAGTCTCAATTCTATTTTTCATTCTCCTGAGATTCTCCAGATAAAAGCTTTACCTTGTGGTAAGTGTGCCTGGGGTGTAGCAGGTGCTCAGTAAATGTTAGCTGAATGAATGAAGGAGGAGGAAAGGATGCCAACAGACCTTTGGGGATGATATTACTGTCTTCATCTTATACAGGTGAGCAAACTGAAATTTAGAGAGATTCAGTCCAAGGTTCCACAGATTCCAGACCAGACAGTTCACCTCCTACAGGCCATGCTGTCTGCGCGAGGTGGAACTAAGGGCAGGGAGAATGTTGAGACCCTAAGGGGAGAGCAAGGTATCTATGTTTGTTCATCCCTCCCCCCCCCAATAGATCTGGAATCATCTCTGGCCCTGACTCGAGCAGCCACAGCCATGTCTCACAGGGCCACCAATCTGCCTGTGATTCTGCCTTGACCTGTGAGGTTCAGGCAGGAAGGGCTAGGGATGGAGAGACCCCTCTGCACAGAGCCATTTCCAGGTGGGCCCTCAGCTGCCAGTGAGACCAGGCCGGTGTGGACGTCGAGTGGAGTTCATGGCCTGACCAGAGCTTGGCCTCCCAGCCAGCAGCAGGGACAGCCAGCCTGACACCTGCTGTGAAGGCAGCAAGCACCTTCCTTTCCCTTTTGGAAACTGCACGTGTGTCATTCTTGGCAGAGCACAGAAGGTGAACTGGAGCCCCGCCCTGCGGAAAATCCTCCTTAGCTCCCAGTAGCACCCCAGAGTCCTGGCTGGCTCATCACAGCCATCACGGGCTCCCGTGAAAGGCCGCTCTGACTCTGCAGAGGAAAAGGGCCCCCAGACAAACCTCCTCTGGTTTGTTTTTGTTGTTGTTTACAGCCTTAGGCACCAGGCTTATCTTCTGGACCTCCTTAGAAGGGGCAAAGCCTCTCTAACTGGTCTGCTGCCTTTGAGTGACCTGAACCTTGTTCAGCGTTTGGTCACTCACCAAGCATTGACATGCCAGGTTTTGAGCTCAGCCAAGGCTGTCTGGTCCCCATACTCAAAGGAGAGACAAGCCACAGCAAACAGATAAGTAAGAAATGTCAGGTAGGAATCCAGTGCAGTGAAGGAAACAGAAGTGACGGCATGGTGAAAACCTCACTGAGACAGGGGCATTTGAGTTGCGTGATATACGAATGCCGTGGGGCCCTCTGGGGGAACACAGCCAGCAGAGGGAAGAGCAGATGCAAAGGCCCCGTTGTGCGAGCAAGGTTGGTGGTTTGAAGAACCCAACGCCAAGGCCGTGCAGTGAAGTAAGGAGATTCTGCTAGGAAAACACCCCTGCTTTTGACGGCTGGGCAGGAGAGTGGAACCTCCCACTGGCATCCTCTCCTTCCAGGGTTTATTTCTGCTTATGGGGTCAGTGATTCAGCTCCTGCACCTGCTCCAGATGGAAGGAAATGCAGGCTCTCTCTCGATTTTTGTGCATTAAGTCAAGCCAGTCTCTCCCCCAATCTTTCCTCCAGCTTGGGAGCATCTAAGCTAATTGCGAAATCATTACGTCAGCCCGACCTTTCACTGACGCTGAACTCCCTGGTGTTCTTTGAGTGGAAGCAAAGCTTGACTAGCAGGACCACAGTTCTGAGTGCCACCACCCCAGCTCCTGCTGGAGGTTCAGGATTCAGGCGGAAACAGCACAAGTGTGAGGCATAGACTATTCTAGGTTGATTCTCTTGCTGCTTAATGGCTGTGTGATCTTCAACATATCCCATAAAGTCTCTGAACCTCAGTAACAATAGGAATCATATCTACTTCAAAAGGTGGTCGTGAAGATAAATGGAGATAATAGATGATAACCCCTGGCCCAAGGTAAGTGCTTGATGAATCTAAAGTTGTCCTCTTCTCGGATCTCTTGGGGAGCACCAGGAGGCCAAGGCACAAGGCTTCTCTAGGAACGCATCACCGAGCACAGCAAGTGACTTTATGATGATTTTGTGCATTACCATAAGTGACAGTCTCCACAGGAAGAGATGGGTGGAGGGAGGATGACAGATGGGACCACACCTATGGTGCATCTTACAAGGGTACATGTGAAACTTACTAAATGTAGAATAGAAATATCTTAACACAATAACTAAGAAAATGCCAGGAAGGCTATGTTGACCAGTGTGATAAAAATATGTCAAATGGTCTATAAAACCAGTGTCTGGTGCCCCATGATCGCATTAATGTACACAGCTATGATTTAATTTTGTAAAAAAGGGGGATGCATATGGCGACATGGATGAGCCTCAGAAATGTGGTACTGAGTGGAAGAAGCCACTCACCAAAGACCACATGTCATTTGGGACCACTAATATAAAAAATGTCATGAATAGCTTAGTCCATAGAGATAGAAAGAAGATGAGCAGTTGGTTGTATGAGGCTCAGGGGTCAGAGGGAATGGAGTGTTTTGGGGGGGTGATGAATATGTTCTAAAATTGGATTATGGTGATGGTTGCACAACTCTGTAAATACACTAAAAACCAGTATAGTGTACATTTTAAATGGGTGCCTTTTATGGGATAGACATCATATCTCAAGAAAGTTGTTTTTCAAAAAGATATATTCCTTTCAGAAATAGCAAAATTTTATCTATTTATTTTTGTTGGAGATTCATTGAAAGTATAAGAAACCAGCTTACACTGATCACAAGAAATAGCAAAATTTTAAAACAATACCTATTAGGTAGTAATACAAAAAAAAATTTGTATTAGGTAGTAATACAAAAAAAAGCATCAATTATTGAGATTGCCTTTTAAGGTTCACCTCTGTGCTTGCCTAATAGGGCATTAAAGTCAGTGAAGGTTAATTTTGTGAGAGGTGGATTTCTAGGCCTTTTCAGAGTATGATCCTAAGCAGTCATAGAAATAAAAATGTTTCCTAATTCTATACTAAATTTCATTATCATCTATTCAGACATACATATTAAGAACCCATTAGAACCACTGTCCTCCACACTGGACCAGGGCTAGGTAGGGTGGCTATCTTTAAGGAGTGTCCAGGCTGGTGCTGTGGGACCTTAGCTGTATTAGTCTGGGTTCTCCAGAGAAACAGAACTGATAGGATGCATGCACAGCAGGAGATTTGTTATAAGAATTGGCTCATGTGACTGTGGAGGCCTTCAAGCCCCAAGCTGGAAGCCAGGAGAGCCCTGCTAGTCCAAGGGCAGCAAGGTCAAGACCCAGGGATAGCTGATATTTCAGCTTGAGTCCAAAAGCAGGAAGAGCCGATGTCACAGCTCAAAGGCAGTCAGGCAGGAGGGATTCTCTCTTACCCTCTGGAGAGTCAGCATTTTGTTCTAGTCAGGCCTTTGACTGACTGGATGAGGCACACCCACAGAAGGGAGGGCAATCTGCTTTACTCAGTCTGCCAATTCCCAGCTAGAAACACCTTCACAGGCCCACCCAGAACGGTGTTTGACCAAATATTCTGGGTACCCCATAGCCCAGTCAAGTTGACACATAAAATGAACCATCAGACTAGTTCAGTGAAATGGTCTGGTCTCCGTCTACTCTAACCAGTATTCCTGGAAAAGTCAGGGTGGGGTACCACATGCTGTAGTCCTTAAAAATTCAGAATGCACCCTTGGAAGCCAAAGGTCCTGACAAGTCCTGCAGCACAAGGAAACCTATTTACTTTCACAAACCCACTGTTTCTCAATCTGATCAATCTAGAAACACTCATGGTATACCCCCTTTTCATTTTCTTTTTTCCTTTCCTTCTTTTTTTTTTTTTTTAGACAGCATTTTAGTCCATTGCCCTGGGAGTGTCATGGCCTCATCATAGCTCACAGCAACCTGAAACTCTTGGTTGTAAGCAATGCTCTTGCCTCAGCTACCGAGTAGCCATGACTACAGGCATCCGCCACAATGCCCAGCTAGTTTTTCTGTTTTCAGTAGATACAGGGTCTTGCTCTTGCTCAGACTGGTTTCAAACTCCTAACCTCAAGCTGTCTACCTGTATTGGCCTGGCTTCCCAGACTGCTAGGATTACAAGTGTGAGCCATCGCCTCCCACCTGTTTTTACTTTTATTTTTTGAAACTAGCATATTGCACAGAATAGTTTGACAAATGTTCAAATAAAATAAATGGGACTGGGCTATACTGGAAGTATATGTGTAGTACAGCACTAGGAATAGGACAAAGTGAGGTGTAAGAGTACCAGGAAGGCTTCCTACAGGAGGTCCAGCGAGCATGCTGGTGAGGAATCAAGGCGTTCACCTGGCCAGCTGAGAGGATCTGGGTCCCTGATGGGTAGCGACATGCGGAAAGATCTGTAATATTTGATTGGCTTTTCCCAGCCTGAAGGAACAGCAACAGGATTTGTTATGGTCATATTTGGTTCCATCGTCAGTGACAAGTCGTTACTGACCACCAGACACAAAGGGGTCATTGTAACAGTTGACTACTGGTTACTCCACCCTTGGTAATCTCTGTACTGTCTTGGTCTGGATCAAAGTACTGAAAGTTTCCATCTCTCCTGAGTTCATGGTCGTGTTTTTCACTAAACTACCACTGAGAGAGAGCCAGGCTAGAGATAGTAATGGTGTCCTGTCTGTGATCTAAGGACTGAGTCCTTATGGTCTCTGTTTCTCATGTGAAACTACCCCATTGGGGAATGAAAACAGCCTAGCACCAGTACATGTTCCTTCCACTGGCAACAGCATAGTCTTGCAGAAAACACTGAGTATTGTGTTCTGGATTTGAACATAACTAACTCTTCGATACTGTAACCATCACCACTGACCATTGAGTACCAACCCTGTGCCCAGCCCCGCTTTCATCTCACCAAATTTGCCTAGTAGCTATAAACTGTACCTGTCTTCATGGGTATTTTATCCATTCAAAGACAGAAGATAATCCGCTTTAAAAGATGTGCTTTGAACTTCAAAAGGGCAACTAACTTTTAACAGGAAGGAACAGACTGGAAGATGGCAAAGGGTAGTGTCCTGAGCAGAGGGAGGAAGGGAAGTTGATTTTGATGGGTGGGGGGAGAATGTCACCAAGGGGCAGGTTGATAATTTTAGGCTCAGGACACCCCTGTGCATTGTGAGATGACCAGCAAACAGAAAACACCAATGTGGAGGCTTCATCAAAGCTGAATGCAGGGCTACGCTTGTGGCTCAGTGAGTAGGGTGCCGGCCCCATATACCAAGAGTGGCAGGTTCAAACCTGGCCCCCACCAAACTGCAACAAAAATATAGCCAGGTGTTGTGGTGGGCACCTGTAGTCCCAGCTACTCAGGAGGCCGAGGGCATGCCCTCTCCCCACCCCAAACGAAAGAGAGATTCTTCATATTTGTAAAACTTACCACTGTGGTAATCATCATAGAAGCAGTCAGAAATGGGTTGGGCTTATAATTACTTTATGGTTTAATCTTATTTTCACTTTGAATTATGTTTTGGAGGTGGCCCTATGGTTTTGTTAGGGCTTCCAGCCTCTGAAGTTCTAAATCCAGCTGTGATTATGCTGAACAGTTCTCACATAACTGCTGGGAGCAGCTTAGTAGAATAAGAATAAGTCATTCAGAAAATGTGGCCTGGATTATTCTCCCTCTGGAAACAGTGAGACATGAGATTCCCCTACCAGCCACCCCAGAACTTACAACTCTGATGCTGCCCATCCTTGATTTGTCAACACCAGATTACCACCTCCAAGGAAAAACTTCCAAAAATCATTATTTGAACGTTTTTATTGGACATTTGAACCCTTTTCCTGATTATGTTGCGGGCAAGTTAGTAGATACCCAATAGCTATTTTCTGAATAAATGAAGGAATATGCCAGTGAATGAATGAATGTGTGAATGCATACATGCATTTGCACCTGTGAGGAAATTCAATATTACTGGATATTCTCCTCTGGATTCACTTCCATCACACTAGCATGTGTTAGCCAAGTAACCCAAGCTGGAGATCTGAATTCCTACCAATCTGGTGGATTTGAGGGACACGTGAACAAGTTTTCCCTTCATGGTCAGCACTTGACTGTAAGTGTGCACTGCTGGCCAAGGGCAAGTCAGCAAAGGAAACGAGGGTGTACCAAGGAGATGTAGCTGATGTGGGAGGAAGGCAGGCTTCCCAGCCTCAAGCTGGTGGCATCATTGAGGAGGAAGGACTGCTACTGCAAAACTGTGCCTAGACACATGGGCTCTCCCCCCAAAGGACTGGCCTCTCCTTTCTTTCTTAAAGGATTATAGAGTGAATAGGAATTGGTATTAAATGCTGATGGATGGATGGATGCATGCATGAATGGGTGAGTGGGTGGATAGATGGATAGATGGATGGACGAATAGGTGGATAGATAAATGGGTAGGTAGATGAGTGAATAGATGGATGGATAGATAGATGGGTGGATGAATGGTGGATGGGTGAATAGATGGATGGATTGATGGATAGGCAGATGGATGAATAGATGGATGGATAGGTGGATGGGTGAATAGATGGATGGATAGGTGGATGGGCGAATAGATGGATGGATAGGTGGATGGGCGAATAGATGGATGGATAGGTGGATGGGTGAATAGATGGATGGATAGGTGGATGGGCGAATAGATGGATGGATAGGTGGATGGGTGAATAGATGGATGGATAGGTGGATGGGTGAATAG